>SJYC01029613.1:0-19542 GCA_006408675.1 Madoqua kirkii | reverse complement strand
CCCCTGCATCCATGCTCCTGCCAACCAGCCCCTTCCCCCCTGCAGCTCATCGAGGACTTGCGGAAGGAGCTGGAGCACCTGCAGATGTACAAGCTGGACTGCGAGCGGCCAGGCAGGGGCCGCAGCTCGTCCTCCAGCCTCGGCGAGTTCAACGCCAGGGCCCGAGAGGTCGAGTTGGAGCACGAGGTCAAGCGGCTCAAGCAGGTAGGCCCCGGGAGCCCCCTTCCCAGGGCACGAGGTGTCCTGGTCCCCTTGGGGTGCGTCTCCTATGCGGGGCCAAGCGTCGGAGCGCCTCCTTTCCCCTTGTAACTGCCTGCTCCTCCCAACACCTTGATCATCAGGCCCGCTCGGCCCTCTCTCACGGCTCAGGCAAGGTGGGTAGAAACCCCAGAGTCGGTCTTTGCTCAGCATCCATGACAGGAAACAGACACCAGTCTTCTGTCCTGGGCACGTGGGAGAAGGAAACCTCACCCAGCTACACATCAGTGTCTCCCACCCTGAGCCCAAGAGTCCATCTCAGAGGGTTCCTGGACGCTCTCTCGTGACTAGGCAGCCCTTGGGTGTGGGGGAAACAGGATCAGGAGGGTCAGTGACCCAATGGAGGCCTGAGGGTGCTCAGAGACCCTGCCGAATAAATTACCCCTGTGGGGCAGTTCCCCAAGGTCCCTGTCCCATAGCAGTCCTAAACCCCAGCCCTTCTCAGCCACAAGGGGGCGCCTGGGGTCCCAGATGTAGCAGGTAGGAGCTTTGAGGCAGAAGCTAGAACATTGGGCTGGTCAGCTGGGTCTGGGCAGGATGCACACAGGAGCCGAGGGAACCCTGGAAAGAACTCCCCAGAGCAGGGTTCCTGAGCCCAACTGCAGGAGGAGCCAAGGAGATGAGCTGACCTGCCACCCCAGGGACCCAGAGCATCACTTTCCCTCTCCAAGGGCCAGTGGTGGAGAAGGAGGCACTGAGTGGGCAGTGTCCTCTGGGGCCTCTCTTCCGGCTCACCCACCCCCGGGGAAGAAGGGTGGTCTGGAGCCATGCTCTCCCTGGAAACCTGGCTCCCTGAGCAAGGCTATAACTCCTCCTCAGGACCCCAAACCCCCTCAGGACCCAGCCCTCTTCACCCTGGAACCCAGCAGAGGCCAGGTCATGTGTGGGTGTCCTGAACTGGCCAGTGACACACACCCTGGGGGGCTGCTCAGGAGGCCATGGATGCGGAGGAGCGGGCCCTGGTGGGAGTCAGAGTTGCCTGTGTCCCCCTCTGCAGGAGAATCACAAGCTGCGAGATCAGAATGATGACTTGAATGGACAAATCTTGAGTCTCAGCCTCTACGAAGCCAAGAACCTCTTTGCCACCCAGACCAAAGCCCAGTCCCTGGCAGCGGAAATAGACACAGCCTCTCGCGATGAGGTAATATGCCCATACGCTCTCGCCGTGGAGCCTGGCCCCTCGCCCGTGAGTCCTGCCCCGGGGCAGGAAAAGCAGGCTAGGGCCTGGCCCCTGGGAGTGCGCCTCTGTAGTGACCCCGAGTGATGCGGCAGAGCAGTGAGAGGAGCCTGCAGGCAGAGTTAAACCTGCTCCGATTCCCTGTATGTGGTGGGAGGAGAGTGGGGTTGGGAGCAGAGTGGAATTTGAGTTCGCTTGGTCAGGAGTGTGCCGGAATGGCCCGTTGATGTCATCAGTGTGTGATCCAGGGGAGGCCGGATGTCCCCTGGACCCAAGCCAGCAGAAGGATATTAGTATTTGGGGGGGCACCTGCTTGCAGTTGTCTTCATTTACTCTTCTGAGAACGCGAAGGCTTTCTGAACACTTCCATGTCACAGATCGGGAGACCAGGATCACCCAAGATCACCCAGCTTACGGAGAGAGAGGAACCCAGGTCCCTAGCACCAAAGCCCACTCTTTCTGCCCCACTGGGGTATGGTTATGAAAGATCAGGCCTCCGAGATACCCAGGTTAGATTTCAACACAAGTCACCGAACCCCTTTACCCTGTGCTGGGGACACACAGCCAGGACCTGGCCCCTGACCTTGAGGAGTGCCCACATGACCCGGGCACCAGCCTCCACCCTGCAGGCAGAGGCGCATCCCATGGACACGGCAGGAGTCGACCTGGAGGATAGCGGCAGGACTGGGGGTGGCGAGAGGAAACAACGGGTGGTCTTAGGGTCTTGGGACATTGGGTGTTACTCCTGATTATAAATGCCTCTGGTGAGCATTCTCTGCCTTTGAGAACAGCACACATCTGGGCCCCCCAACGGGCCAATGATCCGGGCCTCTCTGAGGGTGTGGCCTGCGCCTCTGCACATTTCCCCCTGCCTGGGCTCCGAGGCTGGTTTTGTTGGGACACTGGCTCTGCCCACACCCTGGCCCCCTGCCTAGCCTCTGACCTCACTTTCTCATTCCCTCTAGCTCATGGAAGCCCTCAAGGAGCAGGAGGAGATTAACTTCCGGCTGAGGCAGTACATGGACAAGATCATCCTTGCCATCCTGGACCACAACCCCTCCATTCTCGAGATCAAACACTGAGACCAGGGTGGCTGGCTGCAGAGAAGCCGCAGGACCCCCAGACCCCAGGATTCAGGGGCAGAACCCCGCCGAGGATGCGGCCCGGGCCGGGCCTCCCACGCACACTGTAAATGTGTCTCTGGGCACCGCTGTGTAACGTGTACTGGTGTGTATGTGGGGAGGCCGTGCACACAGCAGAGCGTGAGCCTGGGCAGCAGCTGTGGCACCAGCTGCACTGTTAGCTGTCCTTGTGTTTTGCGGTCCCTTTGCAAGGGGCAGAGGTCGTGGAGGTGGGCAGGGGCGAGGTCAGCCGTCAGGAGTTACTGTAATGACGAGAGCTAGAAGAAGCTTGCGTTTCAGATACTGGACAAAATGATTCTACCTCTGGGGACAAGGATTGAAAAGCATTCTAGTGCGACAGGCTCTTTGACCCCCATCCCTGTCTCCCCGTGGAAGCGGGGGCAAAGTGACAACCTTTTCCAGGAGCTTGAATTCCTCACCAACCTCCTCGGCCACCTTTCAGGCCCAGGTGCTTGAGTTCGGAGAGAAGGAAGGAGGTCGGGGCGGGGGGACGTGTCAGGGGTCCTCACAAGCCCTTCCTGCAGCCAGCAGCCCCCTGTGAGGCTTGTGTACAGTGCATCAAAAGGACTCAGGCTTGTAGAGGAGCTGGAGGTGCAGGGGGGTTGGGGGTGGGAGGCAGCCGTCATCCTGGAGGTTCTTGGCATTTTGAGAGTTCTCCGTAAACCTGCCCATTGCTGCTCACCTACCTCTCCTTTTCTGTCTTGGTTTTGTTTTTTAAGACCATGAAAGAGAAGCGGCATTCACTTGGGTGTACATGAAGGATTCAAAGAGAGGGGAAGGGGATGGGGACAGTCTGGGGCACGCCTTGACATTAGGCAGCCAAAGACATGGTCACATCCCTGTCAGCCTCCTTTCCGGGGGCTGCCTTGTAGGAGAGAAGCGTGGATGGACCCTCTCAACAGCTCCCAAGGGCCTTGCTTACCTGTCCCTGGTCATGGCCTTAGGTTTGGGTTTTCAGAATCCATGCTCTGGGTTTGGCTCTGCTGGACAGTGAGGCCCCTCTGTCCCAGCCTCTAGAAACACAGCTGTATTTGGGTCTCAGCTGTGCTGGTGTGAGAGGCAGTTGGGGAAGTTGCAGGGAAATCTTAGTCTTCCATAATGGTGGTGGTGGTGGTTGGTGGTTTAGTCGCTCGATTGTGTCTAACTCCTTGCAACCCCAAGGACTGTGGCCCACCAGGCTCCTCCATCCATGGGATTCTCCAGGCAAGAATACTGGAGTGGGTTGTGATTTCCTCCTCCAGGGCATCTTCCTGACCCAGGGATCAAATCCATGCCTCCTGCCTCCGTAGGCAGATTCTTTTACCACTGAGCCACCTGGGAAGCCCAGTTATAGATTTTAAGGGAACAAAGAAAGTGAAAGTGAAGTCACTCAGTCGTGTCTGACTCTTTGTGACCCCATGGGACTGTAGCCTACCAGGCTCCTCCATCAGTGGCAATTTCCAGGCAGTAGTACTGGAGTGGGTTGCCATTTCCTTCTCCAGGGGATCTTTCCAACCCAGGGATCGAACCCGGGTCTCCTACATTGCAGATAGACGGTTTATCCTCTGAGCCACCAGGGAAAGGGACAAAAAAAAGGTCAAAAGACATAGCTATGACCAGGCCATGGCTATACCTGAACTGCAACAGAAACAATAAGTCAGTGCTGACTCCCAGTTCTATTTCAAACGTACAGATCAGCCTGGTGACACAGTGGAGATTCACCCTCTGGATCTTTCACGTGATCTTTTGTTCTAGGCACCTGGGAGCAGATATGGTACTCTTCTTTTGAGTTTTCCAGTTTGTCTCAATTTTGTGTGGCTTGTGGACCATATCCTTAATCCAAATAACAGAGAAATGCACATGGTCTTATTTCCAACATCCTCCCTCCCCCCGCAACCCGCCACCGCCGTTTGTTTCCTTCAGCACTTCTCCTGTGAAAGAGAAGGCTTGGGCACGTTGGGGACACGTGTGTGCAGAGGAAAGAGGGCTGGGAGGGTGAGCAGGGACCTGGGGACTCGGGTGTGTTCCCACTGACAGCAGGGCTTCGGCCAGGACTGGTCTTCATCCTGTTCCAGTCACTCTTGTTGGATTTTGTGCTGTTTAAGCATGGGCATGGATCTGATCCCAGGACTTTGGTGCCACCCGCACCAGGAAGATGGGGGCAGGGGTCAGTCTCCTGGGAGTCTCTCAACCCCTCAGGACGCTGGTCTCCTTGGGGCCCCCAGGGGTCTAAGCAGAAGCGGCAGTGGAAGGCAGGCATGGGGAGTGGGTCCCTTGAGAATTTGCTAAGAGGAAGGAATGGCATGAATGAAGACCGGAAAGCTGATGACTCACGCTGCGGCTTGGGTCTGGGTTTTGTATGAGAAGGCATCCTGCAGAGAGGCCAGCGGATCCAGGTCCTGGCCTATGGGGGTGGGGCTCGCCCTGGGGGAGGAGCCTTTTATGGGTGACGGTGTATATGCTCTTTAGCAGCACTGATGTGGAATTCCTGGGGAGGCCGCAGAGGCCTGAGTGTGTAACAGAGTCAGAATGTGGCAAGGAAAGTCTCCCCCAACATTGCAGATAGACGGTTTATCCTCTGAGCCACCAGGGAAAGGGACAAAAAAAAGGTCAAAAGACATAGCTATGACCAGGCCATGGCTATACCTGAACTGCAACAGAAACAATAAGTCAGTGCTGACTCCCAGTTCTATTTCAAACGTACAGATCAGCCTGGTGACACAGTGGAGATTCACCCTCTGGATCTTTCACGTGATCTTTTGTTCTAGGCACCTGGGAGCAGATATGGTACTCTTCTTTTGAGTTTTCCAGTTTGTCTCAATTTTGTGTGGCTTGTGGACCATATCCTTAATCCAAATAACAGAGAAATGCACATGGTCTTATTTCCAACATCCTCCCTCCCCCCGCAACCCGCCACCGCCGTTTGTTTCCTTCAGCACTTCTCCTATGAAAGAGAAGGCTTGGGCACGTTGGGGACACGTGTGTGCAGAGGAAAGAGGGCTGGGAGGGTGAGCAGGGACCTGGGGACTCGGGTGTGTTCCCACTGACAGCAGGGCTTCGGCCAGGACTGGTCTTCATCCTGTTCCAGTCACTCTTGTTGGATTTTGTGCTGTTTAAGCATGGGCATGGATCTGATCCCAGGACTTTGGTGCCACCCGCACCAGGAAGATGGGGGCAGGGGTCAGTCTCCTGGGAGTCTCTCAACCCCTCAGGACGCTGGTCTCCTTGGGGTCCCCAGGGGTCTAAGCAGAAGCGGCAGTGGAAGGCAGGCATGGGGAGTGGGTCCCTTGAGAATTTGCTAAGAGGAAGGAATGGCATGAATGAAGACCGGAAAGCTGATGACTCACACTGCAGCTTGGGTCTGGGTTTTGTATGAGAAGGCATCCTGCAGAGAGGCCAGCGGATCCGGGTCCTGGCCTGTGGGAGTGGGGCTCGCCCTGGGGGAGGAGCCTTTTATGGGTGACGGTGTATATGCTCTTTAGCAGCACTGATGTGGAATTCCTGGGGAGGCCGCAGAGGCCTGAGTGTGTAACAGAGTCAGAATGTGGCAAGGAAAGTCTCCCCCCGGGGAAAGGGGGTGGAGAAAGCTGTCAGCCTGAAGGGGGCGCCACACGAGCCGACTCCCCCAGGAAGCTCTAGCTGGAAAGCCCCTCCAGACCTGGTTTGAGAACCCGGCTGACTTTAAATTGAGGCTGATGTGGCAAGGAAAGTCTTCCCCCAGGGAAAGGGGGTGGAGAAAGCTGTCAGCCTGAAGGGGGCGCCACACGAGCCGACTCCCCCAGGAAGCTCTAGCTGGAAAGCCCCTCCGGACCTGGTTTGAGAACCCGGCTGACTTTAAATTGAGGCTGAGTTCCATTTAAAACATGCCCCAAGTTAAATCCAGCCTTCAGCCATAATACATCCAATAGGCTTGTTCAGATCCTGTAGCTTTTTAGCTTGAGAGGGGGCGATGTCACAGGGGTTCCAAAGCCACAGACCCTGTGCAGGTTCTAGAACGGGGTCTGGTGGGCAGACTCTGCTCCCCCTGCGTTTTCTCTTTTGTTTCCTGGTTGAAGGTTGTGTGTTTATCTCTCGATGGTGGGGTTGCTAGAGAATATACAGGATGCCCCGTGAAATGTGATTTCAGGCAAAACAAATAATTTTCAGTAGATGTTCCATACAATACTTGGGATATATTTAAAATGACATTTTTAAAATTCTGGTAACTGGGCCCTATCCCCAGAGGTTCTGATTCCGTTGGTGTGGGGTGCAGCCCAGGCATCATTGGAGTTTAAGAACTCCCCAGGTGATTATAATTCAACTGAGTGCCCCGAGTGGGTTTCGTTTTTGCTAAGCCTGGCAACTCTACCAAGTAAGGATTAGCAGTGACTTGTCTGCAGGTCTTAGAGGTTGTTTTGGGGTGTGGGGAGGGGGTTCTGCTGCAGGTTCACATTTGACATGACCCTGGGCAGTCCTCACATTTAATCAGAGCCCCAACAAAATTCGTTGAACCAGCAAGTCAATGTCTAAAAACAACTTTGAATTGCCAGGGTTAGATAAGTTATTTTAAATTTGCAGATTCTTTGAGAATTGTCAAAGAGAAACTATCCTTGTCTGTAAACTCCTAATCTATTTCTGACCCATTAAAAACACAGAGTTTGACAACCTCCCAAAGTACCCAGACCTGAAATAGTAATAGTGGTTCTCAACTTGGGCTGTGCATTGGAATCACTAGGGAGATTTTAAATGCTGCTGCCTGGGCCTCTGGAGATTTGGATTCAGTTGGTGAGGGTATGGCCCAGGCACCTAACTGTTCAGAGAGCTCCCCCAGTGATGGTAATGTGCAGCCAATGTTGGGACTTCTAGGAGGCGGTTGGCGAGAGGCAGAGAAAATCTCTGTTGGGCTTGTTAACCTAGGTGCTAGGTAACATTGAATTCCCCTGCTGAGAGGTTGGTGGCTTTCCCTTTAATGTCAGATGGTGAGACATTAGCAGACCCCCTTGCACCCAGGAGGGGAGTCCAGATGCCTTCAGGAGTGGGTAGATCCAGCTGCTCTCAGGAGCCTGGAAAGTGAAAGTCTTATCCGATTCTTTGGGACCCCGTGGACTATACAGTCCATGGAATTCTCCCCTCTCCAGGGGATCTTCCCAACCCAGAGACTGAACCCAGGTCTCCCACACTGCAGGCGATTCTTTACGGGCTGAGCCACCAGCCTAGGGGTTAGCAAACCTGAGTGGGCAGGTTGGTCTCTGCCTGTTGCTCGTGGAGTCGGTGGGTGGCAGGTGTTGGGATGTATCGGTCAGAGGCCCAGTGATTAAAGTGAGAGTAGAACAGAGTGAGGGGTGTGGGTGCTGAAAGCAGCCTCAGAAATAGCAGCTACCTGCTGGCATAGCTGAGCCCAAGGGGGTTCCCCCTTTCTGATCTGTTTTCAGATTGGGTGGATAAAGGGCACCACACCAGCATCCTCCCCAGCCCTGGAGGCTCCAGGCTCTAGTCTGCTGAACTCCTGGCCCAGCCAGGTTCTGGGGGTCAGGAAGGCAGGCTCTTTTATTCCAATGAGGGACTTAGTAGCAGGGAAAAGGCCTGCAGGGGCCAGTGGGGCCTGGTGCACCGGGGAGAAATTCAGTCCTTTTTTTGTGCTGCATAGGTGTGTGGGTTTAATGCATTAGCAGATTTAAACCTGAAAGCTAATCATAGACGCAATCGGAGCAGGGGATGTGTTGGGATGGTTGCAGGCGCCCAGGCAATAAGTTTGTTCGCCTGGCAGATCTACAGTGACTCCCTCAAGGGCCGAGGTGGGTTGTAGACTGAGGAGGGGGCAATGCAGAAACTCAGAACTTTCCTCGGGCAGCCCCTCTCCTGTGATGCTTCAGGCTGGTGAGGGGCCACCTGGGTGACTTTGAGCAAGTCCCTTCCCTCTGCTGACCTTAAGGATCTCCAGACCCTCCCGGCCCATTCTGAGCAGGCCCACAAGAGGGCAGGGAGCACGAGGGGCCAGAGCCAGGGGCCGGCCTGCCCGCCCTTCTGCCACGTGCCTCTTTCCTGGGGAAACAGGCTGCCTTCTAGAAAGCTCTGTTTCTAAAAGCGTAGACCCTGCGAAGCTCGATGTCATGTGACGTTGGTGCTCCAGCATCGTAGGTTTCTCTCTTCATTTTCATTGTGACCGTAAAGGAGGGCCGTCTGCCTGGCGCCACCAGCAGTGGGTGGCTGAGCTGGGCACCCCGGGGCCACCCCACTGGGGGCTCTAGGCGCTGCAGCCTCGGGAGACAGGCTTCCTCCAGGCCCTCGGCTTTGCTGTGCTGCACAGGCTGTGTTTTGTCTGCATGGTTTGGGGTCGTTGTCTTTGTGCCTTCTCCCCTCCATCACCCTGTACAGGAGTTCCCACGTTTCCACTGCCCCCTTTTCTACGTCCTCTCGGTTACCCTGGCCCTGCCCGAGCCCTGTAAAGCGTACAAAGCAGCCCCTCTGTGTCCACGCGCCTCCGCCACACGAGGCTGACCCCCCCGCACGCCGTCCCCAGGCCCTCCACCTGCTCAGCCACTCAGACTCGCCAACCTGGGGCAGATGTTTCGTTCCGGTCCCTAGCTTGGGGGTCCTGGGCCCACTCAGCGCCTCACCCAGCCTGTCGCTCTTTAGGAACCCTGCACACCAGAAAAGGCTGTGTGCAAAGCAGCTTCTCCCACAAACCCCTCCCCGAGCCGCTGTCAGTACCTGTAGCTGGCAGAGCACACCTTTCTCACCTGGGGCCGTGGCCTGGCAGTGATTGTCATGGGTCTGCCCACTCTGTGGGCTCCTGGGAGGATGCACCCGGGCCCCCCAGAAGAAGCTCCAGCTGCATGGCTCCCAGGGCTTGATGCCAGGCCTGGGTTCAGGGCCACCGCCGTCTGCTCTCTGAACAGCTTCAGACCCCAAGCGGGCAGAAGGAAGAGGCTTCAGGCTGCGTCCCCCGCCTGCAATTAACAGCCCCCGAGCTCTTCCGCCCAAGGTGCTCAGACCCGGGTGCCGTTAAATCCCCGGTGATGTCAGGCCCCCGAGTCACTGAGGCGCCCAGCTCCTTCCACTTTCTCCGCTGGGTCTCCAGAGCCGAGAGGGATGAGCTGCACGTGAAGGCTCATCCAGGGGGTTGTCAGGTGCCTCTGACGCATCGTGGGATTTCACCCGAGTCTTCTGCCCCTGGAGCCTCCATCCAGAAGCAGGCTTAGCTCTGGGGCTGGGGCGAGACCTCCATGTCCAGGCCCCAGCGTGGGGAGAGGGGGTTGAGGCTCCAAGGCTGAGTCCTAGGGTCCCGAGCCCTCTGCCTCCCGCCTGCTTCTGGGCCAAAAAGGAGCAGGCTTGCAGAGGCAGGCTCCCTGGGGAACTCTCGTGTACAGACCAAGATGTAAATAAACAGTTTGCTTTTCTTGCCTGACTTGATGGTGTCTCTGTGCTGCGGGAGGGAGGGTGGAAGAGGGGAGGCCTGGTCTCAGAACTCCTGGGGCTAATCTCTCTTAGGAAGAGCAGGCCTCACCCAGGGTACCAGGTAACAGTCTCCAGGGCAGGGGCTCACTCTGCAGACCTTCCTGTGAGCCTGCTGTCCCTGGGAGAGGAGATGAGGATCCCATCATCATCCCTGGTGAAGTCTGAAAACTGTCCTCTGGGCAGCCATGTTTGCGCTCTCAGCCGGGGCCTCCCAGGGTTTCAGCTTGCTCTGGCCACTAGCTGGGTCCTGGTGCCAGCTCCCCTGGGTCCCCTCCTGTGCCTCCCCTGGGTCCCAGGCCCACGTCCTCCACTTGAGCCTGGTTGCACACCAGGCTGCCAGCCTGAGTCCTGCCAGGCCCTGGAGGTGAGTGGCCAGACCCCTGAGTCCTGCCCTCTTCTTGTCTGCTCCTGGTGGTGGTTATGTGATTCCAGGTGTTGACGGGGTTCACAGGCGCCCAGCCTCTGGAGGTAAGTTGGCCAGGCCCCCACAGAGACCCTGGTGCCGTGGGTCTGTCCAGGTGGGTGGACGGTGCCCCATTCAGTGGATTCACACGGCCTCCTGGGCTTATGGCAAAGTCATCTTCCAGCACTGGAAGTCGTGTGTTCTAGACCCTTACTCCCCTCCATCTTCCTAACCTGCCTTCCCTTCCTTACTAGGGTTGCCAGCCTCTACTGTACAGGAGTTCCCACGTTTCCACTGCCCCCTTTTCTACGTCCTCTCGGTTACCCTGGCCCTGCCCGAGCCCTGTAAAGCGTACAAAGCAGCCCCTCTGTGTCCACGCGCCTCCGCCACACGAGGCTGACCCCCCCGCACGCCGTCCCCAGGCCCTCCACCTGCTCAGCCACTCAGACTCGCCAACCTGGGGCAGATGTTTCGTTCCGGTCCCTAGCTTGGGGGTCCTGGGCCCACTCAGCGCCTCACCCAGCCTGTCGCTCTTTCGGAACCCTGCACACCAGAAAAGGCTGTGTGCAAAGCAGCTTCTCCCACAAACCCCTCCCCGAGCCGCTGTCAGTACCTGTAGCTGGCAGAGCACACCTTTCTCACCTGGGGCCGTGGCCTGGCAGTGATTGTCATGGGTCTGCCCATTCTGTGGGCTCCTGGGAGGATGCACCCGGCCCCCCCAGAAGAAGCTCCAGCTGCATGGCTCCCAGGGCTTGATGCCAGGCCTGGGTTCAGGGCCACCGCCGTCTGCTCTCTGAACAGCTTCAGACCCCAAGCGGGCAGAAGGAAGAGGCTTCAGGCTGCGTCCCCCGCCTGCAATTAACAGCCCCCGAGCTCTTCCGCCCAAGGTGCTCAGACCCGGGTGCCGTTAAATCCCCGGTGATGTCAGGCCCCCGAGTCACTGAGGCGCCCAGCTCCTTCCACTTTCTCCGCTGGGTCTCCAGAGCCGAGAGGGATGAGCTGCACGTGAAGGCTCATCCAGGGGGTTGTCAGGTGCCTCTGACGCATCGTGGGATTTCACCCGAGTCTTCTGCCCCTGGAGCCTCCATCCAGAAGCAGGCTTAGCTCTGGGGCTGGGGCGAGACCTCCATGTCCAGGCCCCAGCGTGGGGAGAGGGGGTTGAGGCTCCAAGGCTGAGTCCTAGGGTCCCGAGCCCTCTGCCTCCCGCCTGCTTCTGGGCCAAAAAGGAGCAGCTTGCAGAGGCAGGCTCCCTGGGGAACTCTCGTGTACAGACCAAGATGTAAATAAACAGTTTGCTTTTCTTGCCTGACTTGATGGTGTCTCTGTGCTGCGGGAGGGAGGGTGGAAGAGGGGAGGCCTGGTCTCAGAACTCCTGGGGCTAATCTCTCTTAGGAAGAGCAGGCCTCACCCAGGGTACCAGGTAACAGTCTCCAGGGCAGGGGCTCACTCTGCAGACCTTCCTGTGAGCCTGCTGTCCCTGGGAGAGGAGATGAGGATCCCATCATCATCCCTGGTGAAGTCTGAAAACTGTCCTCTGGGCAGCCATGTTTGCGCTCTCAGCCGGGGCCTCCCAGGGTTTCAGCTTGCTCTGGCCACTAGCTGGGTCCTGGTGCCAGCTCCCCTGGGTCCCCTCCTGTGCCTCCCCTGGGTCCCAGGCCCACGTCCTCCACTTGAGCCTGGTTGCACACCAGGCTGCCAGCCTGAGTCCTGCCAGGCCCTGGAGGTGAGTGGCCAGACCCCTGAGTCCTGCCCTCTTCTTGTCTGCTCCTGGTGGTGGTTATGTGATTCCAGGTGTCGACGGGGTTCACAGGCGCCCAGCCTCTGGAGGTAAGTTGGCCAGGCCCCCACAGAGACCCTGGTGCCGTGGGTCTGTCCAGGTGGGTGGACGGTGCCCCATTCAGTGGATTCACACGGCCTCCTGGGCTTATGGCAAAGTCATCTTCCAGCACTGGAAGTCGTGTGTTCTAGACCCTTACTCCCCTCCATCTTCCTAACCTGCCTTCCCTTCCTTACTAGGGTTGCCAGCCTCTACAAGTCAAAATACAGAACACCCAGTTAAATCTGAATTTGAGATACTTATTCAGTGTAAGTACATCCCAAGCAATATTGTTATTCATCATTTATCTGAAATTCAAATATAACTAGGCTTCCTGTATTTTATCTGGCAACTCTATTCCTAATTCCTTTGAGGAGCCCTCTCCTGCCAGCCAGGTATCTCTAATTCTTGAGCACTGGACCCACACCCCAGTTTCAGAAACAGCTTCCCTCTTAGTGTGCCATTACTTTTTTTTGAGACTGGTTTTGCCCTCTACCCTAGCCATCCAGAAGCAACTGCCGACCTTTACAGAATCTGTAACCCTCTTGCACCCTGAGGTGTGTGTTGAGACCTGAAGTCCTGAAAAGGTGAACTCGGTGTTGTCAGGAAGCAGTGGAAAGCACAGTGAGGTCTTGGGATCCAGGACAGGGACAGGAGTGTCACTGAGAACCCCAGTATTAAGCCCAGCATGCTGATGTTTCACAAGAATTAGCCCATTAAGCACCAACTCTGTTCATGGAAAAATTCTTGCCCTTGAAACCAGACCCCGCACTCTCTGACTTCCATGTGACTGAGCAAGTTATCTGAGTTTCGGTTGCTTCATCTATGAAAGATGGGGTCGCACAGTCGGACACGACCAAAGTGTCTCAGCAGCAGCAGTAGCATCTGTAAAACAAGGGAAGTTAACCGTTCCTACCCGAGGATTCAAGTCACCAGATGGGATCTGGCACGTGCTTACAGAATCACAGTCTGGATTTGGGAGCCAAAACTCCTCTTCCCCCAAAGGCTCCTAATCAGAATGTCTCCTCTATAAAATTAGTTTTCCAGGGTGACTGTAAAAATATACCACAAGGCAGTGGAGGGGTTTGAAACAACAGAAA
The DNA here is from genome assembly GCA_006408675.1 of Madoqua kirkii. Taxonomy (NCBI): domain Eukaryota; kingdom Metazoa; phylum Chordata; class Mammalia; order Artiodactyla; family Bovidae; genus Madoqua; species Madoqua kirkii. Next base: position 6,230 of record SJYC01029613.1, on the reverse strand, counting down.
TTAATTTTCTCACAGTTGCAGAGGCCAGAAGTCTGAGGTCAAGGTATCAGCAAGATTAGTTCCTTCTAGAGGCTCCGCTCTGTATACAGTTGCTCAGTCATGTCCAACTCTGTGACTCTCGACTATAGCCCACCAGGCTCTTCTGTCCATGGGATTTCCCAGCAAGAATACTGGAGTGAGTTGCCCTGTTCACCAGGAGATCTTCACAACCCAGACACTGACCCCATGTCTCTTGCACCTCCTTCACTGGCAGGTGGGTTCTTTACCAACGTGCCACCCCTGGAGGCTCCAGCTGAGGGTCTGCTCCGTGCCTCTCCTGCTGATTGTTAGCAGCAGTCCCTGGTCCTCCTTGGCTTGTGGTCACATCAATCTCCCTTTGTTGTCATGTGACCATCTTCGTCTATGTATCCAGGTTTTGCTGCCCCCTCCTTTTTTTTTTTTGGTTACGCTGAGTCTTAGTTGTTTCATATAGGATCTTCAGTTGCAGCACATGGGATCTTGTTCCCTGATCAAGGTTTGAATGCCATCAACTCATCATCCCCTCAAATTTAGGGCCTCTTGGGAAACAGTGGAAACAGTGTCAGACTTTATTTTGGGGGGCTCCAAAATCACTGCAGACGGTGACTGCAGCCATGAAATTAGAAGACGCTTAGTCCTTGGAAGAAAAGTTATGACCAACCTAGACAGCATATTCAAAAGCAGAGACATTACTTTGCCAACCAAGGTCCGTCTAGTCAAGGCTATGGTTTTTCCTGTGGTCATGTATGGATGTGAGAGTTGGACTGTGAAGAAGGCTGAGCACTGAAGAATTGATGCTTTTGAACTGTGATTCATGGAAAAATTCTTGCCCTTGAAACCAGACCCCGCACTCTCTGACTTCCATGTGACTGAGCAAGTTATCTGAGTTTCGGTTGCTTCATCTATAAAAGATGGGGTCGCACAGTCGGACACGACCAAAGTGTCTCAGCAGCAGCAGTAGCATCTGTAAAACAAGGGAAGTTAACCGTTCCTACCCGAGGATTCAAGTCACCAGATGGGATCTGGCACGTGCTTACAGAATCACAGTCTGGATTTGGGAGCCAAAACTCCTCTTCCCCCAAAGGCTCCTAATCAGAATGTCTCCTCTATAAAATTAGTTTTCCAGGGTGACTGTAAAAATATACCACAAGGCAGTGGAGGGGTTTGAAACAACAGAAATTAATTTTCTCACAGTTGCAGAGGCCAGAAGTCTGAGGTCAAGGTATCAGCAAGATTAGTTCCTTCTAGAGGCTCCGCTCTGTATACAGTTGCTCAGTCATGTCCAACTCTGTGACTCTCGACTATAGCCCACCAGGCTCTTCTGTCCATGGGATTTCCCAGCAAGAATACTGGAGTGAGTTGCCCTGTTCACCAGGAGATCTTCACAACCCAGACACTGACCCCATGTCTCTTGCACCTCCTTCACTGGCAGGTGGGTTCTTTACCAACGTGCCACCCCTGGAGGCTCCAGCTGAGGGTCTGCTCCGTGCCTCTCCTGCTGATTGTTAGCAGCAGTCCCTGGTCCTCCTTGGCTTGTGGTCACATCAATCTCCCTTTGTTGTCATGTGACCATCTTCGTCTATGTATCCAGGTTTTGCTGCCCCCTCCTTTTTTTTTTTTGGTTACGCTGAGTCTTAGTTGTTTCATATAGGATCTTCAGTTGCAGCACATGGGATCTTGTTCCCTGATCAAGGTTTGAATGCCATCAACTCATCATCCCCTCAAATTTAGGGCCTCTTGGGAAACAGTGGAAACAGTGTCAGACTTTATTTTGGGGGGCTCCAAAATCACTGCAGACGGTGACTGCAGCCATGAAATTAGAAGACGCTTAGTCCTTGGAAGAAAAGTTATGACCAACCTAGACAGCATATTCAAAAGCAGAGACATTACTTTGCCAACCAAGGTCCGTCTAGTCAAGGCTATGGTTTTTCCTGTGGTCATGTATGGATGTGAGAGTTGGACTGTGAAGAAGGCTGAGTGCTGAAGAATTGATGCTTTTGAACTGTGGTGTTGGAGAAGACTCTTGAGAGGCCCTTGGACTGCAGGGAGATCCAACCAGTCCATTCAGAAGGAGATCAGCCCTGGGATTTCTTTGGAAGGAATGATGCTAAAGCTGAAACTCCAGTACTTTGGCCACCTCATGCGAAGAGTTGACTCATTGGAAAAGACTCTGATGCTGGGAGGGATTGGGGGCAGGAGGAGAAGGGGACGACAGAGGATGAGATGGCTGGATGGCATCATGGACTTGATGGACGTGAGTCTTGAGTGAACTCCGAGAGATGGTGATGGACAGGGAGGCCTGGCGTGCTGCAGTTCATGGGGTCTCAAAGAGTCGGACAGGACTGAGCGACTAAACTGAACAGAGTCCTCTGGGCCCAAGATAAAGTCTCCTGAAGGGTCAAAAATACCTGGATACCAAAATCACTTAACCAACAGACTTACTCTGCCGGCACCAGCTCTGTGACAAGTTTTGTGCCAGGCCCTGGGGATTTGGTACCAAAAAGCAAAGACTCTTCCTTTGGGGGGAAGGAAAGACATAGGTGACTTGGGTGGTGAGCAGTACCAAGGAAAATGTCAAGGCAGGGATGGGAGCTGGGGGCAGGGGTATTGAGGCCAGTGGGCATCAGGGACAATTTCCCTGAGGACAGGGCATTTCAGCAGAGCCCTAAAGGATGGTAGGATCTGGGAAAGGCTTGTGGAAAGCTTGGCCCTTTCAGGGCACTGTGGCTGGGCGGTGAGTGGAGAGGTGGAGCTGGGGGAATGGCACAGCTGAGGTCATTCAGAGTGTGGTGGGTCAAGGGTGGGTCTCATCATCCATTAAGCAAGTGTTTTATCAGCCACCAGCACCTGACAGACAGGGCGTAGGGCAAGGAAGACAGATGCACCCCCCACGCTAACAGCAGACAGCTTCTAGAAAGGGAGGTTATCAAACCTGGTTGCATATTTGAATCACCTGGAGGAATCTGAAGCCCTGTGGATATAGGGACCCAGCCCAGTGATTTGAATTCACCTGGTGAGGGGTGGTGTTTAGGGCTGAGAGTCATTGCATCATTGTTCTGGAAATCATCTAATGAATCAGGGGATGATTTCTCAGGAGGAAAAGATGGAGATGGCCAGGTGAAGGAGGTTGGGAAGGACACCGAGAGCATATGCAAATAACCAGCAGGGCAGAGGTCAGAGGTCAGGGCTGTGCCTGGCAACCACTAAGAAGCTTCTTTAGCTGGGGGCCGCCTGGACGGAGCTGAGTTCCAGAGAGCGGCAGGGGGCCTAGGCTGCCGAGAGAGGAAAGGAGACGCAGGCAGATGGACTCAGGTAAGACCTGACTTATTTTGTTCTGGTTTTGTGTGTGTGTTGTGTGAAATGGGGAGTTTGCATCACCAGGTTTGGGTGGTCGCTGGGGCAAGGGAGTAAGGCTTCTCATGGCCGTGCTGGGAGGGTCCACTCAGCCAACCTATCTCCAGAAAATGACTAAACCACGCCCAGGGTGGAAAAGGCTCTGACCCGGGACCCTCAGGAGAGGAGGCACAGCGCCCCCAACGATGGAGTCCCGAGACCTGTGGTCAGCCGGGGCCCCCAGGGAGGGGCGAGTCGGGGTCGGTCCGTCCATTTGGCGGCTCTTGGACTTTTGAGCCATGGAGAAGTGGGATTCGGCCACAGTTGTCCCCTGTGGTCTGCTCCCATCTCATCCCCGTGCCTAAAGCTGTGTTTTGCCCAGAAGAGCCAGCCACGAAGAGGCGGTTCTTTCGTGTGGCTGAGTCTCCTTAGGGCTCAGTGGTGTTCTGAGGGCTTGGTATCGTGAGTGGGGGTGAAATTTGTGCAGCCTGTTTGGCCCAGGAGGGATGGTGGGTCCACCATGGGTCAGCCTGGTTGGCCGGGCTCCACCTTAATGTGGGCTGAAGGGTCAATGGTGCCCCGAACCCACTGGGGCAAGGTTGTGGGCTCTATGAGCTCAGGGAGCCTGGAGCCAGCTTCAAGCCAGTCCTTCTGGAACTTACCAGGGGACTGGGTTGGGGATGCAGGAAGCTCCCCCCACTCTCCTGCTATCCCTGCTATAGCCCTGACTTTCTCTCCAATGTCTGACTTTGATGTTGGGTTCTGATTTGGGCTTTATGATACTTGTGAGGCCTATGGGTTAAAAAATAATAATATAGGAGCTCCTAAAAGGCCCAACCCAGAGGGCAAAGGCACTGAAGTTTGAGCCTATTTTCTATATCCTTTGGCAGCACTCAGCCCAGGGGAGCCCGTGAGACCCTCATCTGCTGTTTCTAGCCGCACTGGTCCCCTCTGGCTTCACTCAGCCTTCCCAGCTTATCCAGTCCAGCAGGCCACAAGCTAGTCTCTCCTGGTCTCTAGCAGCATTAGGCCAGACGCCCAGGGCTTCCGCCTACCCTTGTAGTGCTGGGAGCCGGAGGAATGTTGTTAAGGTCCACGCTGGAGGCTGTTGTGGCTTGGAGAGGAAGCAATCCAGCTTGTTCCCCAAGAGAACCCGCAGATGTTCCCCGTTTCTTTTTGAGGTGGGTGTGGGCACAGAGGAGACCCACTTGGCTCTGCCTATCTCTGTTTTGAGGTAGCTGGTCACACAGCAACAGATGCATGAAATAGCAAGTCTTGGGAACTTTCCGAGTAGTCCCGTGGCTACGACGGCGAGCTGCCAATGTCAGATTTGATCCCAGGTCAGGGAACTGTGTTGCATGATGTGGCCAGAGTAAATATAAAAGGCTTAAAGAAAAGTTTTTAACAAATAAAAACGCTGGAGCATTTTCAGCTCAACTAGGCTTCTTTTTAGGAGATCAATCTTTCCACCAAAGGTATCCACCCAAACAGCCATCTTGGGGAACGACTTGGTCCATCGGGGATCTGACCTCAACTGGGAAGGTGTCTGAGGGTCCAGTAGCCCCCTGGAGAATCCTGACTGTCCATCACTGCAGGATCGTGTTCAGGGAAACGAAAAGTCCCAAGGGCTGTAGCTGCTTAGGGCTGGGCTTACTAAGCCTTCTACCTTGTTTGGGGGCTTCTGATTTTCATTTATTTCATGATTCACCTGTGAGCCCCCCCATCCCTTTAAATTACAGACACCTGCAAGCATTTTGTTATGAGGGACGATTCTACCAATGAGTGGAGGAGTCAGGAGAAGGTGAATGTCTACATACTGAGAAGGGAAAGAAAGAAAGAAAAAAAACCCCGCGTATGAAGAAGGAAATGGCAACCCACTCCAGTGTTCTTGCCTGGAGAGTCCCAGGGATGAGGGAGCCTGGTGGGCTGCAGTCTATGGGGTCGCACAGAGTCGGACACAACTGAATCGACTTAGCAGCAGCAGCAGCCGCCGAGTATGACAAGCACTCTTGATTTAAATATCTACACATGTGGTCATACACGCTCCAGAAAGTTTTCAAGCTGTGTTAAATTTTTTTCTCCTGCTAACAGCAGCCTTAATTTAGAGATTTCATGCCGGCAAAGGGTCAGTGAATCTGAGCGTAGAAGTGTCAGGAAAAGGGTCAAGCTACCTCAAAATGCAGAGGTAGGCAGAGAGGTACGAAGTGGGTCTCCTTTGGGCCCACGCTCACCTCAAAAAAATGGTCACAGAGCAACAGATGCGTGAAATACCAGGTCTCAGGGACGTCCCTGGCAGTGCTTTGGCTGTGACTCTGAGCTGCTTATCTTAGCGGTGAATAATGAATAATGAATAAGGTGGTTCACTTCTTAATTAATGCGGGGCTGTGCCTAATAGTTAACCAACGTTCCCATTTTGTGGATGAGACAATTGAGAGTAAAGAACTACTAAGGAGCCACTGGGTATGATCCCTGCCAGATTCATCCAGCATCACAAAGGTTTCGATTACTCCATGCAAATAACCACCAGCCCACACACCTAGAACCAGAAAGTGTGTTAGTTGTACATAACTTCCTATATCTAGGAACTAGTATGGCTATGTAACAAACTCCCCTCAAAATGTAAGAGAACAATTTATTACTTTTCCCCATTTTGTGGGTAGGCTAGCAGTTCCTCTGCAGACTGTGCCTGGATTCACTCACGCAACTGCCCTCAGTTTGGAGGGCCAGCTGGGTGTGGTCTGAGGTGGCCACACTGACCTGTCCGGCAGGTGATGCTGGCTTTCTGGCTGGGAGGTGCCCCTTAGCCTCTCCTCCTTGAATAGCTGGACTGCCTTCCTTACACAGCGGTCTCGGGACTTCTGAGACAGTGAAGGCAAAAG
>SJYC01029612.1:0-71463 GCA_006408675.1 Madoqua kirkii | reverse complement strand
GACTTTGATGTTGGGTTCTGATTTGGGCTTTATGATACTTGTGAGGCCTATGGGTTAAAAAATAATAATATAGGAGCTCCTAAAAGGCCCAACCCAGAGGGCAAAGGCACTGAAGTTTGAGCCTATTTTCTATATCCTTTGGCAGCACTCAGCCCAGGGGAGCCCGTGAGACCCTCATCTGCTGTTTCTAGCCGCACTGGTCCCCTCTGGCTTCACTCAGCCTTCCCAGCTTATCCAGTCCAGCAGGCCACAAGCTAGTCTCTCCTGGTCTCTAGCAGCATTAGGCCAGACGCCCAGGGCTTCCGCCTACCCTTGTAGTGCTGGGAGCCGGAGGAATGTTGTTAAGGTCCACGCTGGAGGCTGTTGTGGCTTGGAGAGGAAGCAATCCAGCTTGTTCCCCAAGAGAACCCGCAGATGTTCCCCGTTTCTTTTTGAGGTGGGTGTGGGCACAGAGGAGACCCACTTGGCTCTGCCTATCTCTGTTTTGAGGTAGCTGGTCACACAGCAACAGATGCATGAAATAGCAAGTCTTGGGAACTTTCCGAGTAGTCCCGTGGCTACGACGGCGAGCTGCCAATGTCAGATTTGATCCCAGGTCAGGGAACTGTGTTGCATGATGTGGCCAGAGTAAATATAAAAGGCTTAAAGAAAAGTTTTTAACAAAGAAAAACGCTGGAGCATTTTCAGCTCAACTAGGCTTCTTTTTAGGAGATCAATCTTTCCACCAAAGGTATCCACCCAAACAGCCATCTTGGGGAACGACTTGGTCCATCGGGGATCTGACCTCAACTGGGAAGGTGTCTGAGGGTCCAGTAGCCCCCTGGAGAATCCTGACTGTCCATCACTGCAGGATCGTGTTCAGGGAAACGAAAAGTCCCAAGGGCTGTAGCTGCTTAGGGCTGGGCTTACTAAGCCTTCTACCTTGTTTGGGGGCTTCTGATTTTCATTTATTTCATGATTCACCTGTGAGCCCCCCCATCCCTTTAAATTACAGACACCTGCAAGCATTTTGTTATGAGGGACGATTCTACCAATGAGTGGAGGAGTCAGGAGAAGGTGAATGTCTACATACTGAGAAGGGAAAGAAAGAAAGAAAAAAAACCCCGCGTATGAAGAAGGAAATGGCAACCCACTCCAGTGTTCTTGCCTGGAGAGTCCCAGGGATGAGGGAGCCTGGTGGGCTGCAGTCTATGGGGTCGCACAGAGTCGGACACAACTGAATCGACTTAGCAGCAGCAGCAGCCGCCGAGTATGACAAGCACTCTTGATTTAAATATCTACACATGTGGTCATACACGCTCCAGAAAGTTTTCAAGCTGTGTTAAATTTTTTTCTCCTGCTAACAGCAGCCTTAATTTAGAGATTTCATGCCGGCAAAGGGTCAGTGAATCTGAGCGTAGAAGTGTCAGGAAAAGGGTCAAGCTACCTCAAAATGCAGAGGTAGGCAGAGAGGTACGAAGTGGGTCTCCTTTGGGCCCACGCTCACCTCAAAAAAATGGTCACAGAGCAACAGATGCGTGAAATACCAGGTCTCAGGGACGTCCCTGGCAGTGCTTTGGCTGTGACTCTGAGCTGCTTATCTTAGCGGTGAATAATGAATAATGAATAAGGTGGTTCACTTCTTAATTAATGCGGGGCTGTGCCTAATAGTTAACCAACGTTCCCATTTTGTGGATGAGACAATTGAGAGTAAAGAACTACTAAGGAGCCACTGGGTATGATCCCTGCCAGATTCATCCAGCATCACAAAGGTTTCGATTACTCCATGCAAATAACCACCAGCCCACACACCTAGAACCAGAAAGTGTGTTAGTTGTACATAACTTCCTATATCTAGGAACTAGTATGGCTATGTAACAAACTCCCCTCAAAATGTAAGAGAACAATTTATTACTTTTCCCCATTTTGTGGGTAGGCTAGCAGTTCCTCTGCAGACTGTGCCTGGATTCACTCACGCAACTGCCCTCAGTTTGGAGGGCCAGCTGGGTGTGGTCTGAGGTGGCCACACTGACCTGTCCGGCAGGTGATGCTGGCTTTCTGGCTGGGAGGTGCCCCTTAGCCTCTCCTCCTTGAATAGCTGGACTGCCTTCCTTACACAGCGGTCTCGGGACTTCTGAGACAGTGAAGGCAAAAGTTGTCGGGTCTCTGGAGACCTAAGCTTTAGAACTTGCACACCATCACTTTCGCCACATTCTATTGGTCAACACAGGTCAGATGGGCAGCCTAAGGATGCAGTAATAGACACCACTTTCGTGTTCTTGCCTGGAGAATCCCAGGGATGGGGAAGCCTGGTGGGCTGCCGTCTATGGGGTCGCACAGAGTCGGACACGACTGAAGTGACTTAGCAGTAGCAGTCAGGTATGAAAAGCAGCAAAGAATTTGTGCTTGTTTTTTAATCTCCTTTGTTGTTCAGTTGCTAAATTGTGTCCTACTCTTTGCAACCCTATGGACTGCAGCACGCCAGGTTCCTCTCCTCCACCATCTCCTGGAATTTTCTCAAATTCACGTCCATTGGGTCGATGCTATCTATCTCTTCCTCTGCCGCCCCCTTCCCCTTTTGCCTTCAATCTTTCCCAGCATCAGGGTCTTTCCTAACTTTTACATCAGGTGGCCAAAGTACTGGAACTTCAGCATCAGTCCTTTTAATGAATATTCAGGGTTGAATTTCCTTTAGGATTGACTGGTTTGATATCTTTGCCATCCAAGGGACTCTAAAGAGTCTTCTCCAACACCACAGTTTAGTCTCCTACATCTCTTTAAAGTTACATCTCTCCCTACCACCTCCAGAATCTCCTATCTTCCTTCTCTGCTTTATTTTTCTCCCTAGTACTTATCACCATCACATGTTTTATTTATTTAAGAATAGAAGCTCCACGGGCTCCCCTGGTGGTCCACTGGTTTAAGAATTAAGAATCTGCCTGCCAAGGCAAGCAACAGAGATTCAATTCCTGGCCCGGGAAGATCCCATGGGGCAACTAAGCCCACAAGTACTGAGCCACTGCTCTAGAGCCCTCAAGCTGACTCACTGACAGCAGTGACCCAGTGCAGCCAAAAATAAATAAATATTAAAAAAAAAGCTCGTGAGGGCAGATATGTGCGATGCTTAGTTCACTGCTACAGCCCCAGCATTGAGAACAGAGTCTGGCCCCTCGTAGGTGCTCAGCGAGGATTTGTTGAATGACTGGATGATTTTATGACTGCATTACATGGAAACAGGTATGACCTGATGGTCAGCTAGGAGCTGGTGTTCTGGAACCAGCTCTCACCTTGCAGTCAAGCTTCTGAGCATCTTTCCCAAGACCAAAGCTCTCTATTAAAAATGGTACATGTGCATTTAGGAAATAAAAGTTAGGCCATGCTCTTTTGGCTGCTCATTCCTGGAAGAATGAAAGTCAGGCTCCTGGGCCTACCCAGCTGAGAAGTAGACCTGGGCAGGCCCACAGGGACCCCTCCAAGGAGCAGCCCCAGGGCAGCTCAGGGTTGGCCCTGACGCATAGCGGGGAGTCAGAACAAAGGATCAAGGATTAACTACTTTTTAAAGTGTTTGGTTTTTTTAAGGTATTTTTAAAATAGACTAGTTTTTAGAGCAGTTTTAGGTCCACAGCAAAGTTGAACGGAGAGCGCTGTTACGGTATCACCCCTCCCAGCCTCCTCGATGCACAGCTTCTCCTAACATCCTGCCCCAGGGTTGTACACCTGTTACAAGCCACGAAATGATCAACTTTTAAGGACGTAGGATGTGCTCATCTTACACTGGTGAGAAAAATGAGGACACCATGAAATACACTAATGTGAATATGAGTCTGTCTTTCCTAACTGTATTACATATTATAGTACATTTCATCAAATTTGATTTTAAAAATTTATGTGCCACTAAAAATTGCTAATTGTAAGATTCCATTAATTGTAATCAATTGTCATACTGACTTCTAATTTGTTAAAAAGTGAGGAAAAAACATATATCTCAGAATAAATGAACTGTGTGTTTTATACATACAAGAATGCGGGCACTGTACTTCTCTCTTGTGGTAAGACTATGGGTCTTTTGAATTCTCCTTTGTATGCTTTTAAAAATCTTCCCCTCTTTCTAGGTGCTGGGAAAAGTGCATATCCACAGGCAAAGGAATGAAGTTGTGTGCTTACCTTAACCATATGCAAAAATTAAGCCAAAATGGACTAAAGACCTAATAAGACCTGTGTTGAAGAAAAAGAGGGAAAGCTTCAGGACATTTGATTTGGCAATGATTACTTAATGTCACCAAAAAAGGGCAAAAACGTACAAATGGGACTACAGCACATGGAAAACTTCAGTGAAGGAAACAAGAGTGAAAAAACAACCTAAGGAATGGGAGAAAATATCTGCAAACCATATATGTGATAAGAGGTTAACATCCAGGATATATAAAGAACTACAACTGAGAAAGCAAAAACCCCCATAAACCCAATAACCTGATTTAAAAGTTAGCAAAGAATTTGAACATTTCTCCAAAGAAGATAAACAAATGGCCAACAAGTCTATGAAACTATGCTCACCATCACTAATCAGGGAAACACAAATCTAACCACAATGAAATTGTACAACCTCACGCTTTTTAGGATGGTCACTATAAAAACAAAACAAGTATGGACACAGATATGGAGACATTTGAACTCTTGTGCAGAGTGGGCGGGACTGTAAAACTGCGTAGCCACTACAGACAACTGTTAGGAATTAAAAATAGTTACATACGATCCAGCATTCCCACTTCTGGGTATATATTTTAAATACAGGATCTTTTTTTTTTTTTAAGTTTTTAAACTTTTATACACAAAGAGCTAGTATTGTTTCTGCATTAGGTAGATGTGCTGAATGATCCATTTAAGGAAGTTCATTTAGTCCATTGTAATGAAGCTGACGTCCTTCGCATACTGGCGGAACACTGGTGGTACACACAGAGGCCATATTTCTGGATCAGACCCGGCAAGAGTGAGAACGGTGACCAGATTTTCTCAGATGGCTCCGGTAGAGCTACTGGTGGCCCATGTTGCTTTCTCGGCTGCAATAAGGCAAAAAGGAACACAGGATCTTGACATATTTGCACACACCGCCCCCCTTCACTGAAACATTATTTACAATAGCCAAGAGGTAGGAGTAAACTAAAGGTCCAAAGACAGATGAATGGATAACCTGCAACGGAATACTGAGCCTTGAAGGAAATTGTCATATGCAGATGAACATGGATGAACCTAGAGGACCTTATTTATGCTCAAAAAGATGCTGTATGACCCCACATCCATGAGGTACCCTGAATGGTTTAGTTCTTAGCACTATAGTAGTTGCCAGGGGCTGGGGGAGAAGAAATGGGGGAATTGCTTCTCCATGTTTATAGAGTTTCTATTTTGCAAGATGAAAATGTTCCAGAGATATCACATAGCCTATAGTTAACACGATTGTACACTTAAAAATGTTTGTAATTTTTACAGCTTTTCTCTGACCCCATGGACTGTAGCCTGTCAGGCGCCTCTGTCCATGGAATTCTCCAAGGCAGAATACTGGATTGGGTAGCCATTCCCTTCTCCAGGGGATCTTCCCAACCCAGGGATCAAACCCAGGTCTCCCGCACTGCAGACGGATTCTTTACCAGCTGAGCCATAAAGGGAAACCCCATAGCTTTTCTCAGTTTCCTCAAATCTCCAAACTAGACTTGCTGTACTTTTTTTTTTTCAACAAATAAGCAAGAATGACTTTGATGGTGGAGGTGGCAGAGTCATCAGTGGTGGATAGGTCTGACTTATGTCCCCTTCTGTGACACTGCTGTCCAGGAGCGCTGGGTGCTGTGGAGGCTGGTAGTTGACAACACACTGCCTGGACAACAGAGTGCCTCTTCCCCAGCCATCCCACTCACCTCTTCTGCAACAGACCCTATGGCACAGGCCAAACAAGGACATATTTCTTTTCTTTTTAAAAGGGGACACAGTTTCTTTTCTTTTTAAAAATATTTTTTCACATTTTTATTTATCACACCACTTATGGGATCTTATTTCCTCGCCCAAGGATAGAACCCATGCCCTCTGCAGTGGAAGCAGCTAGTCTCAACCACTGGACCACCAGGGAAGTCCCTTTATTTTTTTTTCCCTTTGTCATTTATTTTGTGGGAGTTTGCAGGATCTTAGTTCCCTGCCCAGGGATGGAATCCCTGTCCAACTGCAGTGGAAGCCTGGAATCCTAACCATTAGGCCGCCAGGAGATTCCCTTCCTTCCTTTTTAAAGAAAACACAAAACCTAGAGTATCATAATAAACACTCATATCTCCATCCTCAGCTTTTTTTTTTTTTTTGCCTCTTTCACACAATAGAAACAAAACATTAAAGTCCCCTTTGTTCCTTAACTCCAGTCTCTCCCTCTCTATTTTTCTAATGTTTTTACTTTTTACTTGGTATCTTTCCCTTTGCGTTAGTAAACGTTACATCTTGTTCTACATCTGAAAATCACACGTCCTTTTGTGCTCTTTCTATGCTGATTCCTTTGAATCTGGATCATTCCTTAAGAGTTACCTACTGTTCCATGGTAGGAACAGGCAGACACCTCCATTCAGGCACTGTCCCCAGGAACATCCCTGGGGCATCTCCACGTGCACCTGCATCTGCCCTCCTGGGCCAGGCCACCGGCTCTAAACAGGTGTTTACTCCGAGTTTCCAGCAGGAGGCCCGTGCCGGGGGAGTGAAGGGCAAGAGCAATCGAAGGTGGTTTTGCTTAGTGACCGGCCCCTCGGGGTCAAGGAGGCTCGCCCACCTCCCTTCGTCCCTGCAGCCCGGCCCCCATCCCTCGCGGCTCCCTGAATCTTTCTCCGGGGACTAGTCTCCTCGGTGCCTACACCGCCCTTCTAGCCCGCTCGGTTCCCGGTCTGAGCTCCCGCGCGCTGCCCCCAGTATCTTGCTGATGGGGTGGAAATGACCCGGCCAAGGTCACATGGCGGCGCGCGGAGCCGGCTGAGACGCCAGCGCAGACGCCCTGCCCTGGCTCGCCGGCCACCGCCGCCGTCCCCGCTTCGGCTCCGTAGCAGGCGTCAGTCTCCGTTTCTCTCCGCCCGCCGCCGCCGCCTCTTTCGAATCCCCCTGCGGGCCTCTCCGCGGCGCCGCGGCCCTGCGGACGCCGGAGGCGGGGCGGAGCCGGGCTGGCTGGCGCTGCGGGTTCGCAACCTACCGCGGGCAGAACAGGAGACCGGGGGCGCGCGGTCTCCGCCCTCAGAGCGCTCCAGGAGCTCAAAGAGCCGGGTCCGGGCCAGCGGATCTGGAGGGCCGGGCGGCGGGGCCGGGGGCGGAGCTGGGGGCGAGGCACCGCCCCTCCCGCGCCTGCGCCGCCTCCCCTCCACTGAGAGCTTCCACCGCTCCCTTGGCTGTCAGGCGCGGTGGCCAAGTGGTAAGGCGTCGGTCTCGTAAACCGAAGATCGCGGGTTCGAACCCCGTCCGTGCCTGCCCTTTGAGGGTTTGGGTTTGGTCGTGGGAGTTTTAGCAGCCCACGTGTGCTGCCCACTTCCTCCATAACGTGGTGTTCTTTTGCTTTTACTTTTCATGTCTGTTCTGGCCGCCTCGAGTCCCACCCTTCCCCCTCCATCCCTAGGCTCCGCGGTCACCAGCGCAGGCTGGGCCAGTTCACGCGGCTCGGGGGCCCCGACTGGGGCGCTCTTCGCCCTGCGCCTTCTCTCCCCGGAGGCCCGTCACCCCGCCGCAGTGCGCAGGGCGAGGCTGGCCTGAGATTCCTGTGTTACCCGTGGGGACACTAAGGCCCGCACTAGGCGCTGGTGCCGCCCGCGATAGATGGGGTGCGGGCATAGGTCCGGTCTCGCTGGTTTTGCGCCACCTGAAGGGTGGGAGAACTTTCCAGAACGGGCGTTTGCTTTTATGGAGCGGTGTTTTCTGGTTTGGGCTTGAAAGCTGAATTCTCCCCACAGTGCTCGCTGTCTCTCTTCTTGTCCACAAAACCAACTGGATCGTTCAGCTGGAGGGCGCCTTTTCCCTTTCCCAGCCCTTGGTAAACTGATCCTTGAAGTCTGGCGCCTGCCTGTGTGATCCCTTGAATCTGGCCCGTAGCCAGTGATGACACTCCCCAAATCATTTCTAGGACCGACGACCCTAATATGACATTAGTGCGTCTCATGGGAGAAGGCAATGGCACCCCACTCCAGTACTCGTGGACGGAGGAGCCTGGTGGGCTGCAGTCCATGGGGTCGCTAAGAGTCGGACACCACTGAGCGACTTCACTTTCACTTTTCACTTTCATGTACTGGAGAAGGAAATGGCAACCCACTCCAGTGTTCTTGCCTGGAGAATCCCAGGGATGGGGGAGCCTGGTGGGCTGCCGTCTATGGGGTTGTACAGAGTCGGACCCGACTGAAGCGACTTAGCAGCAGTGCGTCTCCTTCCTGATATGCTCCCTCTTCAGTTGTGACCCTCAGAACTGAAAATATTGGGTTAGCCCCAAAGCTCGTCCTAGTTTTTTCTATAACATCTTATGGAAAAATTCGAACTTTTTGGCCTAACCCAATTCTACTCCAGGTATAGTCTTATTAAGGGAACTTCACCTCCCTCATTCTGATTCTCATACTTCTGTTGATGTGACCACAGAACACAACTTTCTGCAGGTCCCACTGCACAGTTGACTACGTGGCCCATCAGGTGGATTGGAAGTCAGCAGAGTCTATCTAGGGCAGTGTCTAGGGCTCGGGGAGCATGGAAATAAGTATATTGATCTTTCCCTCTAAGATTCCAATAAACAGAAGAGTTGTGCTTGGCACTTAAAAAAAGTTTTTGTTTTTAGCTTATTTCTTTATCGGCTGCCCTACGTCTTTGTTGTGGCGAGCATGGGCTACTGTCTGCTTGCAGTGCACAGGCTTCTCATTGCAGTGGCTTTGCTTGTGAAGCATGGGCTCCAGGCATGCAGGCTCAGTAGTTGCAGCACACGGGTTCAGTAGTTGTGGCTCACAGGCCTAGTTGCCCCATGGCAGGTGGGATCTTCCCGGAACAGGGATGTCTCCTGCCCTGCAAGGTGGATTCTTAACCAGTGGACCACAGGGAAGCCCCTGCGCTTGGTTTTTGAATGGAATGCTGAGTGGCATCATGGAATTGTGACTAAGTGCAAATCGATTTTCCAGACATTCAGACTCCAGTCATTATGAGATACAAAGGGAAAAGGTCCTGGATTCCTGGTTGTGGCCTTGAATACTGTCCCTCAGCTTGGATTCCTGATGAGAAGGAACTGGGAGGCTGGACACTGGGTTTCCTGCTGTTACTGGAACAGACCGACTGAAGCGACTTAGCAGCAGTGCGTCTCCTTCCTGATATGCTCCCTCTTCAGTTGTGACCCTCAGAACTGAAAATATTGGGTTAGCCCCAAAGCTCGTCCTAGTTTTTTCTATAACATCTTATGGAAAAATTCGAACTTTTTGGCCTAACCCAATTCTACTCCAGGTATAGTCTTATTAAGGGAACTTCACCTCCCTCATTCTGATTCTCATACTTCTGTTGATGTGACCACAGAACACAACTTTCTGCAGGTCCCACTGCACAGTTGACTACGTGGACCATCAGGTGGATTGGAAGTCAGCAGAGTCTATCTAGGGCAGTGTCTAGGGCTCGGGGAGCATGGAAATAAGTATATTGATCTTTCCCTCTAAGATTCCAATAAACAGAAGAGTTGTGCTTGGCACTTAAAAAAAGTTTTTGTTTTTAGCTTATTTCTTTATCGGCTGCCCTACGTCTTTGTTGTGGCGAGCATGGGCTACTGTCTGCTTGCAGTGCACAGGCTTCTCATTGCAGTGGCTTTGCTTGTGAAGCATGGGCTCCAGGCATGCAGGCTCAGTAGTTGCAGCACACGGGTTCAGTAGTTGTGGCTCACAGGCCTAGTTGCCCCATGGCAGGTGGGATCTTCCCGGAACAGGGATGTCTCCTGCCCTGCAAGGTGGATTCTTAACCAGTGGACCACAGGGAAGCCCCTGCGCTTGGTTTTTGAATGGAATGCTGAGTGGCATCATGGAATTGTGACTAAGTGCAAATCGATTTTCCAGACATTCAGACTCCAGTCATTATGAGATACAAAGGGAAAAGGTCCTGGATTCCTGGTTGTGGCCTTGAATACTGTCCCTCAGCTTGGATTCCTGATGAGAAGGAACTGGGAGGCTGGACACTGGGTTTCCTGCTGTTACTGGAACAGAGAATTCCACCCCAACAGAGCGGGGTGGAGGGGTGGATGAGTCAAGCCAAAGCAATAAAAGAGGGTCAAGGTACAGAGGAGGTCAGCATACAGATGTTGGGGGAAACATGGGGGAACCCAGAGGTAACAAGCCAGAGGCAGGGGTCAAATACGTATCCCAAGTCAATGTTGGTGAGAGGAGGTGGAGGAGGAGAGGCAGGTCTAATACAAGCACCAGGGTGAGCCAGGAGGCCTGGCAGTTACCCTGTAGGCCCACAGGTCCCTACACTCACCTCCATGCTTGCAGGGAGGGCAGAAGCAGAATGGGACACTTGTATTGAGTTTATTGCCGAGTGAAAGTGTTGCTCGCTTAGTCCTGTCTGACTCTTTGGGGACCCCATGGACTCTAGCCCACGAACCTCCTCTGTCCATGGGATTCTCCAGGCAAGAATAATGGAGTGGGTTGCCATGCCCTTCTACAGGTGATCTTCCTCACCCAGGGATCAATTGTTGGAGGCAGATTCTTTACCATCTGAGCCACGAGGGAAGCCAGGTGGCTATTGCTTGACCCCTGTTAAAACACTTATATACCCTGGACTTCAACTTTCTTGGTTACAAAATTTGAGACTTGGAAGAGATGTTTACAAAGTGGCTTGAAATTCTAAGTTTCTACTTCAGAGCCTGGCCCTTGGAGAAGCAAGGTAGGGGGAGAGGGAGGACAGGGCCTTCAGGGGCCCCACCCCACCCTCTCTCTCTCCTGGCTGCCAAAGTAGTGAATTTCACAGCAGGGCTTGGACCTGATGCCCTCGTGATGAGACTATACAGCCCTGGCTCCTCCATCCAGAGTAACAGCCAGTCCTCCCTGATGGGCAGGACCAGAGCTGCAAATCTTCCCCCAGCCCCTCCCCCATTAGTTTCCTCTTGCTCAGACCTCCCCACAGTGGCTCCCCACCAAGATCTAGGACAAATGAGACTGCACTTGAAGAGCCACGTAGGCAGGCACAGCCATTTGTGGGCGGCTGAAACCTCCAAGATATTTTTAAAAATATCAGCTACTTTAGGTCAGGCCAATTCTTTCCTGCGAGCGAATATTATTAACTTAAAAACAGAATTTGGCAAGTAGATATATTTTGCCTCGTGCTGTCAGTTTTAGTCCAATATTCCAGCCTGGAGATATCTATTTTTAAATCTTTCTTGTACAATAAAACACAGTTTTAGAAACCACACAAATCAAGTGAACGCCTTAATGAGTTATAAGAAGACCACCACCCAGGTTAAAGAACTTTATCAGACACTCAAAAAACTCCTTCGTGTGCCCTCCCCCCAGTCACAAGTCCTTGACAGCCAGAAGCAACCATACTCTCTACTTTTATAGTAATCGTTTTCTTGCCTTTTAACTTATCACTTCATTGTGCACCTTTATATCCTTACAACCTGGAGTTGAACTTTGTGCATTTAAAAAAATTTTTTAAAGCTTTTAAGCTTTTTTTTCTCGTCTAGTCACTAGAATTCGCTTCCTTCCCTTTGATTTCCTTGCAGTGTGTCCATTGAGGAATCCGGCCCATTTGACCTGGAGAGTTTCCCATAGTCTAGACTTTGCTGACTGTAGACTGTTACAGTTCTTCTGTCCTTGGTATTGCCTGCAAATTAGTGGCTAGATCTAGTCACTGGTCCAGAGTCAAATTCCATCCTTTTGGCAAGACTCAGGTATTATATCACAGCCTCTGAGAAATCTGATTCCCCCAGAGAGTGACTCACAGCTTGTTGTATGGGAGACCTCTGTGTGTTTCACACCACAGCCAGGAGGCCCCTCAGGACTGGGACTGTGTCTCACTGGTGTCTGTGTTTCCAGCACCTGGGATAGAGAAGAGAGCCTTCTTACAAGAGAGGACCCTGCCTAAAGGGTTGGGGAGGTCTTCCTGTGTAGGAAGTGACGATGTGGCTGGGTTTTGGAGGTTGAACAGGAATTTGCCAGAGCACCACAAACAATCCTAGCTACTTCTACCCTCATTTAATCATCAGTTCAGTTCAGTCGCTCAGTCGTGTCCGACTCTTTGAGACCCCATGAATCACAGCACACCAGGCCTCCCTGTCCATCACCAACTCCCGGAGTTCACTGAGACTCGCGTCCATTGAGTCCGTGATGCCATCCAGCCATCTCATCCTCTGTCGTCCCCTTCTCTTCCTGTTCCCAATCCCTCCCAGCATCAGAGTCTTTTCCAATAAGTCAACTCTTCACATGAGGGGGCCAAAGTACTGGAGTTTCAGCTTCAGCATCAGCGATCATCACTGACACTCAAATATCATAATCTAGGTTGCAAATAAACAGGGAGAGGTGCTTTTCTCCCCCTTAGCCCCTCATCCCACCACTGACCTTGAAATGGAATTTCAAATTAAGAAGCAAATATTCCTGTTGATAATTTTATAAACAAATACTAAAGGTACAATGCCATCCTTTGGGACAGAAGTTGCCATCTTGGAATCATGGACTGACAAGAATGAAAGCAATCTCCCAAACCTCTCAGATAGCCACAGAGACAGGCAAAGAGAAGGGAAATGATTTGTTCAGGGTCATCCAGAAGCACTACCTTCATCACAAAGGTTAAACTTTTCTGCAGGATGGGCCCAAATCTGCTGGGAAAAGTCATTTTTGATGATAACCTGACATGTACCCAAGAGATAGCCCATCTCTTTGCCAGCCTGTGGGCCAAGCTGGTCCTTTTCTCTTGTGTAATATTCACCCTTGATCAATAGAAAAAGCACATAGTGAACAAAACCTTTAGGCTTGACCCCAATATCAGGCTACAGAGGCAGGGAAGGGACCCAGAAATTCCCTGTCAACAGTTGGATTCCCCAGAAGACAAGCTCCTAGATCTTTTTTTTAGTGTTGTTTTATAAATATTATGTGTGTGTTTATTTTTGGCTGCACTGGAGCTTCATTGCTGTGTGCAAGCTGTCTAGCTGCAGAAAGCAGGAGCTACTCTAGTTGCAGAGAGTGGGCTTCTCATTTTGGTGGCTTCTCTTGTTGCAGAGCACAGGTTCTAGGCCTGTGCTCAGTAGCTGTGACTGGCAGGCTCTGAAATGCGGGCTCAGGAGTTGTGGTGCACGGGCTTAGTTGCTCCATGGTATGGAATCTTCCCAGAGCAGGAATAGAACTCATATCCTCTGCACTGGCGGGTGGATTCTTATCCACTGGATCACCAGGGCAGGCCAAGCTCTGTGGCAGGAAATTGAAAAGAACACAGCACAACCGTGACATTGGATAGGCTGGATCGTCCAGAGGAGGAAGTTTGAGGGAAAAGAAGTCCATACAGAGTGACCTTGGGTAAATAATTTCATCTCCCCAAGCCCAGTTTCTGTATCCATAAATCAGAGTTCTTATTCCTGCCCTGGCACGTCACAGGGTTTTATGCCCTCCTAGAGAGAAGGCACATATTCATTATTAGCAGAGAATCAGGACTGAAACATGGGGTTAATATTAAATACCTTGCATGGTTTGCAGTGAATGTGGCCCTCCCACCCTGGGAGGCATGCAGTCACCCTCCGAGAGGAAATGGGTGAAATCAAGAGGTGTTAGAGTGTGGCTGTGCCTCTGTGTGTGCCAGAGCGCGCCTTGGATAGGGGAGGGTTTGGGGCAGCCAAACCCATCCAGCAATGGCAAAACAGTTCTCAGGGCAATATGTGCAGGACTGAAAGGCGTTCAGCACCTCTTTGCTGAGAGTGGATTATGTGGACAGGGGTACAATGGTGGTATATGAAAGAGGGGAAACGTCCTATCCCTGTGGAGCTTGCATCCTGGGAGTCGGAGGCAAAGTCAGCAAGGGGGATGGGACGTATGCAAATGAGGAAACAGGACGGCAGGTTCGAGGGGAGGAGGGGTATGGAAGGAGAGAAAGGCCGAGTTGGGGATAAGAAGTGATGGGAAGGGGGGCTGCGGTTTCAAACAGAGCAGCAGGGAGAGGCCTAGGGAAGAATCTAGAAGGAGGGAAGCCCGAGAATAAGGTCAGTGGCCTCCGATCTACGGGATTTTTACCCCTCGGCAGGTTGATCCCTCCCAGCCACAGGGATGGGTGTGCAGGGCAAGGTGGCAGAGAAAACCCTCTGTGGTCATACCTGCACTCCCACCCTCATCTCGGGGGCTCTGAGGTTAGCTTGCTTAGGAGCCGGACTCCCCGTAGAGGTGTGGCTGGTGGGGGTGGGGGAAATGGCAGGAGCCGCAGGGCGGACGTGGAGGAAGGGTCAGAGCAGAGGTGTGTGAACGACCAGAGACGGGGCGCTTCTGAGATACTTTCCTGGAAGACGCTGGTGGGGAGTGCGGTAGACCGGGGTGGAGGGGGCTGCTCTCTGTCTGCACTTACTGGCCGACTGACCCTGGCAAGTAAGTTCACCTGTAAAATGGGGGCAATAATAATACCTCTGACCTAGAGTCATCGTGAGAGTGTACGGAGAAGCTCTTAGCACGGGGTCTCGGCACTGAAAATTTCCTTACCAACTGAGAGCTGCAGTCGTTATCATCGTGGCCTCTTCTCTAAGGCAGGCTTTTTCAAACTGTAGGAGGTAACCCATGAGTGGATCACCAAGCAAACTGAATAGCTGGCAAGCAGCTGGGTTTTTTTTTTTTTTTAACATGGAACAGAATGGATCAACATCAAGTAATTTGAGTGCATAAGAATGGCTTTATAAAACATTTTATAAATGTATATATATTTCCTCCCATGAGGCATGGCTGAATGCTTGAAAGCCACGCTTCCAAGGCAATGCTTCTCTAAAGACGGTTGGAAGGAGCGTTTTTTCCTAATTAGTAATTTGCAATGCAGGACACCCAGGTTCGATCTTTGGGTCGGGAAGATCCTCTGGAGAAGGAAATGGCAACCCACTCCAGTATTTTTGCCTGGAGAATTCCACGGACAGAGGAGCCTGGTGGGCTACAGTCCATGGGATCAAAAACAATTGGAGCCGACGGAGCCGCTAACACACTGTCCTCACTTTTGCCGGAGCAGAATACCACTTGTCGTGCGTGCTCACTCAGTCTTATTTGCTAAATACTGATCTTTGAGTTAGCTTATTTGCACCTCATCATGATAACAATATTCATGAAATTAAAAAAGAATACCTATTACATTGTTTTTTTTTAACCTAAAACCATCTCACATAAGTACACCAGCCTTTAGGGACACAGTGGTGAAAGGAGCATCTTTCTGAAAGCTGGGCACCACCGAAACTGAGACACAGATGAGTCTAGCGCTCTCAGGGTCCTGTTCTGTCCTTGGAGGCAGGCCCGGCCCTACTGCCCAGTTTCTGAATTCCTGTGGTTGATCTTCCCACAGTGGGCACCTAAGGAAGCAAAGAGCAGGCCCTGTCTGCTTGTGGACTGATTCAGGACCTTTCCTGGGACGTAACCCCTTAGTGGAGGAGGCCAGGGCCTGCTGTATCTTATCTTTTCTCTTGTGAGCCGTGTCCTGACGCTGCACAAGTTTGCAGAATTTCCTTTCTTGTCCAGCTTTGATTCCATTGATGGGATTAGGCGCCCCCCACAGCCATGTCCTTTGATGTGGTCAGGGGGTAGCAGGGAGATTTCAAGCTCTGGGAGCAAATCTTAATCTTCTGTGGTTTTCTCTGGGATCAGCGCTGGGGTAAACCCATTACATCCCTGCCCTTTCATCCCCCCAGGACACCGGCTCCTCCAGACTCCTCGAGGCTCAGAGATCCAAAGGGTTTGTCAGATTTAGAGAGAGCAATAAAAGAGGAAGAGAAAGCAGAGCACGAACCTCAGACCCCCGCCAGCACCCGCAGCATCACCAGCAATGTCAGGGCATCTTCCTCTTTCTTCCCTTCTAATCCTGGGCTCTCACAAAATGGGGATTACAGAGGCTTGGGGCCAGTGGCTGGCTGTGCCCCAGCACTGGGCACCTCTGCCAGGCCTGGCTGCCATCTGCCCTCCATCCCCTCAGATCTGCTTTCCTGGATGCATCTGTTTCTGCACACGTCTGTACTGTGCTGAGATCTCCATGTCAGGTTGGGGACGAGTTGGCTAACTGAGCAGATAAACCACTCAGCCCCCACCACAGTGAAGTTTTAAGGCATGATTTGGGATTGGTGAGGCCAGGAAAGAGAAGACAGGACCATAGCCAGTATCTATCCCGGGCCACAAGCAGGTATGTCTCATTATTTAAATTAAACTTGACTTCAAGGCGAGAGGGGGGAAATTCAACCTCAGTAATTACTTAGGTTTACCCATCAGTCCTGGAGAATTCACTCCAGTATTCTTGCCTGGAGAATCCCATGGACAAAGAAGCCTAGTAGGTTATAATCCACGGGGTCGCAAAGAGTCGGACACGACTGAGTGACTTCACTTCACCCATCAGTCCCTCTGCCATGGGCTTTCCAGGTGGCTCCATGGGAAGATTCTGCTTGCCAATGCAGGAGACTTGAGTTGGATCCTCTGGAGGAGGAAATGACAGCCCACCCCAGTGTTCTTGCCTGGGGAAATCCCACGGACAGAGGAACCTGGCAGGCTACACAGTCCATGGGGTGGCAAAGAGTTGCACAGGACTGAGTGACTGAGCTTTGTCGTCCTCTGCCTTGGTCCTTGGAGTCCCGGCCGTCTTAAGGATGGGGATCTTGGTGAAGGCCTAGGGGTGCTCCAGACCAGTCTCAGATGAGGCAGGCGGTTGCTCCTCCACATCCTGGTGCCCCCAGAGATGAGAGTGAGGCAGCAGGTTCCCACCAGTGGGGATTCCACTGAACTCCAACCTGTCTCCAGCATTGGGAAAGTTCTCCCTCGGCCTCGAGGCTTTTCGGTAGTCCTTACTCCCTCCCCGCTAAAGACCTCGGGTTTACAGTTAGGACAGCACCGCAAGGAAGAGAGGCGGTGGTCAGGTCACTGGAAGGGGGCGTGGAAAATTAACATTTCAAAAATAGTGCTGCAGGGTACAGTGCTTGGCGTCTTACATTTAGTACCTCCTTGATTTGCCCAGGCTTCCCTGGTGGCTCAGACGGTAATGCGGGAGACCAGGGTTCGGTCCCTGAGTCGGGAAGATCCCCTGGAGAAGGAAATGGCAATCCACTCCAGCACTCTTGCCTGGAAAAATCCCATGGACGGAGGAGCCTGGTAGGCCACAGTCCATGGGGTCGCAAAGAGTCAGACGCGACTGAGCGACTTCACTTTCACTTTGATTTGCCCAGGAGAAGGGCCTAGCCCGCACCGCAGGCTCCCGGTGGGGAGGTTAAGGAGGGCGGGGGACGCGGCCCGGGAGCGGAGCGGCCGGCAGGGGGCTCTCGGCGCCGGCCTCCGAGGGAGGAAGCGCTGGCAGCGGCCTCCGACCGGTCAGAGGAGGAAAAGGGAAAATTACTGGAGCTCGGGGGCGGGAAGCGCTGCGTGCCTGGGAGGAAGGCACTGGAGACTGTCGGGTCTGGCAGCCCGCGGCCGGACTCGATCCCCGGGGCTTCGCGGACGGCCAGGGCAAGGGGCGCCAGTACCGCCCCGACCCCGCCCGGGTGTCCTCCTGCGGGTGCCGCCGGTGCCGCCGGCTGGAGCGGACTCGGCGGCCCGGGGCGGGGGTGGCGGCGCCGAGGGGCGGGCGGAGGGCGGGCCGGGGCGGGGCGCGTCCTCCGGGCTCCGGGAGGTGGTGCGGGCGGGCGCTGGCCGCCTGGAGCCGTGGGGCGCGCAGCCTTCCTGATGTGTCACCAGCACGTGGAGCCAGCTCGGGCCGCGCCGCCAGCGGGAGGAACTCCCCCAACTTTCGAGGGGTCTCGCCGCCCCGCTCCTCTCCCCGCGGCGTCCGGCTCGCGCTCCTTGGGGAGGCGGCGGTGGCCGCCCCCAGGTCCCAGGCGGTTCGAGCGAGGGCCCGGCCCCCGGCCTGGCTTGCGCGGGGCCCCAGAACGTCTGGGTGCCGGGCCCGACTGGCGGATGTGCCCCCGGACCCCCAGATGCAGCCCGCGGCACGGCCTGCGGTGCCAGCGGCCCGGCCGGCCTTGCGCCCGGCGGATCTGAGCGCAGGTAACCCAGCAGCGCGGCGCTGGGCCTCGCGGGCGCGGCGTGGGATCCTGGTGAAGTTTCTCTGCATGGAACTCTTGCGCTCGGCTGGCGGTGGAGGTGGGGAGACTTGCGCCCGGCGGATCTGAGCGCAGGTAACCCAGCAGCGCGGCGCTGGGCCTCGCGGGCGCGGCGTGGGATCCTGGTGAAGTTTCTCTGCATGGAACTCTTGCGCTCGGCTGGCGGTGGAGGATGGGGAGAGGCTAGGTCCCCGCGCCTCCCCCGCCCCAGCCCTGTCCTTCGGCCTGCGCCCCGGCGGCCCGGACGCCGCCGCGCGCTGGGCGTCGTGTAACCCTTCGAGGGCTGGTCTCGGAGCCGGCTGGTGGACGTCAGGCGAGCGGGATGCTGCCTTTGGGGGATGCTGCCTTTGAGGGATGACGCTTGGGGAAAACCCAGAGCCTCAGCTCTCTCTCTCTCTCTCGAGCGCGTGGAAAGTGGGCGGCCGGATCCAGCCCCAGGAAGCCCGTCGGGGGCGCAGCCGGAATCCGAGACGCGCGGGAGCTGAGAGCTGGGTCTTTGCGGGCGAGATGAAGGTGTCGGTTCAACTGGCCTACAAAGTCCCAGTCCTCGGCCCCCAGGACCGACGGCTCCTCCTCGTTCCTCGCCGTTTTCTCCCGGGGGGAACGCGAGCTCGGCTCCCAAGGCGGGGCGGGAACCCGGGCCGGGCCGCACCTCGCGGGTCCACACCAGAGACGGGGTGGCGGGGCGCGCTCGCCGCGGGCTGTGTGGAAGGTTCGAGGGATCTCTGCGCTTGGCAGGAGCGGTGGGAACGCACTCGGAGGTTCGAGTTGGTCCCTGCGGGTGGTTAGTGTCCTCCGGGTGGAGCCAGATCCTGGCCGCGGCCGACCTGGAGGGAAGGGAGAGACGGCGGCCCGCTTTCTCCCCGGCCGAGCCGATTCGCCTACGGGGCCCTGCCCTGCTGGGCTTTCCGGAGCCTCCACCTCGAGCTTGAGGGTGGTGAGGCCCGCGCGAGGACTCGGTTGCCCCGGGAATACGGGCCGGGATGTGGAGGTTTAGCCCCTCTCTCACCTCCACTACCATTTTTTTAAAGATACATTTTTGTGGGTGTGTTCTTAATGTTGTTCCCTTTTGTTCCCTGACCTAGGCAACATTGTGCTGACCCACCTCCCCCAGTCCTCTTAAAGTTTTCTGCTGAAATTTCCTTCTTAAACTGTTTATCCAATAACTTTGTTTCTACCTCCTCCTGCAAAAGAAAAACCCCAGTAACCCCCGAAACCTCTGCGTCTGCTTGGTGTTGGAACTTTCTGTTTATTTTTGTTTGTTTGTATTGTGTTCGGGCTGTCTTGGCAGTGGGGACCTTGGGAAAACATTTGGGAGCATGCCGGGAGGTGACCTGAACCGTGCGAAGGGCTAGTTGACAAAATAGGGCTCTTTGGGCCCCTTTCTTTCCGGCTTTGGAAAACAGGATAGATTTCTGGAAGCAGGGAGGAGAGAAACCCGCCCTGCCAGGTTGGCCCACCTCTCTGAAGGATGTGGAAGGTTCTTCCAGAATCTTCTCTGACTTCTGTGGGCCTGTGTGGAGGAGACCTCACAGGAATCCTGCCACACCTGTGTCTCTGTTCCAGTGGCCATGTGGGGGCCTGAATGGAGGGGACACCTTGGGCTGTGGGGTCACCCAGGTAGGGTTGGGCCCGTTTATGAGCCCAGGAGTGGGCAAAGCCTGGGAGTGGGCAGAGCCCGGAACTGCTGTGGACCAGCATTTTTTCCGTGTGAGCTTTGTCCTGCCAACTGTAACCCGTGGAGCGTGCAAACGCCAGAATTGTAGGAGAAAAGAGTTTCCTTAGGGCCATGCATCCAAACGGACAGACATGCTCAGTTTTGAGGAAAAACTGTCTGGGAGGGGACTCGTGGGAACTTCAGCTGGAGTTGTTTGCTGTTGTTTAGTCACTACGTTGTGTTCGACTCTTTGGGACCCCACGGACTGTAGCCCGCCAGGCTCTTCTGTCCATGGAATTCTCCAGGCAAGAATGCTCGAGCGGGTGCCAGTTCCTTCTCTAGGGATCTTCCCGACTAGGGATCGAACCCAGGTCTCCTGCATTGCAGGCGGATTCTTTACCACTGAGCCTCCTGGGAGGCTCTCAGCTGGAGGGTTTTCCCTAATTAAAAGGGTCTATTTGGAGTACTGAGTCAGACTGGGAAAACAGAGTTCTCTCCCTTTGAACTCATGCCTCTCCCGGCCCCGGGGATCAGTATCTTAAATGAAGTGGAAATCTCTAGAATATTGCATGGTTGTAAAACACCCGCAGGACTGGTCTGGAGCAATGAGATGCAGAAAAGCTTTGTAATCATCCTGGAGGTGACGGTGCGGAGGACGAGGGGCATAAATCCCTGGGAATAAGGGATTGCCCAGGTGGCTGGCAATTTTCTCTTTAAGTCTGTGCCCCCTTCTTGTGGGCTGCTCAGAGTTACAGGGATTTTTAGGAATCGCCTTGGGCTTCATTTCTTGGAGGGCGGGGGAGTGAGTGATTTGGTTTTTCCTTGGGTTTTTTTTTTTTTTTTCCTTTGCAAGATGTGATTGAGTCAGTCCAGCCTTGGGCTGGACTGGCCTGGCCTCCAGCAGCCGAACTATGCTGCGATTTAGGCTGTCGCATTTAGGAATTGAGAGCTTTCTGATTTCCCGCCCCTTTTGAATTCTCAAAGTTTCCTGATGCTAATGCCTCCTTCCACCCCACCCCCACCCCAATCCATCCCTCTAAGCTGGATAGCTAGAAACTTGGTGGGGGAAGTGGCTTAAACTGAGAGTTTATTTGCCCTGGAGCTGCCTTCAGGAAGCAAGATGGGAAGCTGGTGGGAGGGGAGGATTTTAGCCAGACCCCCAGGGAGACCAGGGAAGATTCTGTGAAATCCCCCTGCCTACTGGAAGGAAACACTGTAAACAACAGCAAACAACTCCAGCTGAAATTCCCACCAGTCCCCTCCCAGACAGTGCATTCCCTTGATTCTTAAGTAAATTGCAACCTGGTGAATAATTAACCTCACCCATTTAGCTTTTTTTTTTTTTTTTAAGAAAAATAATATCCAAGCCTGTGAAAAGATGAGAGAGCAATTTTTGTCCAGCCCGACTGAATGGACAAAGGAGCGTTGGGAGAGGCCGACCCTCTCACCGCCTTCCCAAAAGGATAGCGAGCAACTCTGACGGTTGAAATTCTGATAGTTGAAAATCCCTCCAGGGTTTCTCCGGGGGCAGTTGTAGAGACAGCCTCTGAGCTGCCTCCCCAGGTCTCCTTCAGTTCCTCTAACCAAAGCCAAATTGTCAGACAGCAACAGTCAGGAACCCCGCCCCCCACCCCTCCCAGCTTTCTGTAGCGACAGCTTGGCCTTCATTCTTGCACAGAGTTGTTTCTGCTGTCAGGCCGGTTTGTGGCTCTTCATGGGCTGGTAAATATTTGGCCTGTCTCTGTTCTTTTACACAGAAGGACAGCGCTCCTGATCCGGGTCTGTGCATGGATGTCCCAGCTGTCAGGAGCAGGGATCCACTGGGGGTCCATGAGGCTTTTCTTGAAGCAGCCCAGTGTGAGGGCCACAAAGGCGGACTTGGGGTCCAGATATGCGAGAGTTGGGCTTCCCTGGTGGCTCAGAATCTGCCCGCAATGCGCAATGCCGAGGCCTGTCTCTGTTCTTTTACACAGAAGGACAGCGTTCCTGATCCGGGTCTGTGCATGGATGTCCCAGCTGTCAGAAGCAGGGATCCACTGGGGGTCCATGAGGCTTTTCTTGAAGCAGCCCCGTGTGAGGGCCACAAAGGCGGATTTGGGGTCCAGATATGCGAGAGTTGGGCTTCCCTGGTGGCTCAGAATCTGCCTGCAATGCGCAATGCTGGAGACTTGGGTTCAATCCCTGGGCTGGGAAGATCCCCTGGAGGAGGGCATGGCAACCCCCTCCAGTATTCTTGCTTGGAGAATCCTCATGGACAGAGGAGCCTGGCGGGGTAGAGTTGGAGTCCTCCTAACTGCCGCTTGCCAGCTAGGTAGCCTTTGACAAGTAACTTCTCTGTGTCCATTTCTTTGAGGGTTCTGAGATCTCCCTTGTAACACTGTGGAGAGGCTTATGTGAAAAGCGCAGGCAGAGTGCCTGGCACATACCAGTAGACCTTTGAGAGTCCCTCTTATTTAGAATAAGCCCGTGGCTTTGGACAAGTCACTTAACCCACTGGGAACAGCAGCTTTGTAATCCTAAAGCGGGGTGATGACCCCCTTCCCCTGTTGGAGCCTATTGTTCACCAACTACTTGCCAAGGCCTGGGCCAGGCTGAGGAGACAACCATGGGTAAGACAGTCATAGCCCCTCCTGCCTACTCCTGTCTGTACCCAATTCTGAGAGCAGATGAGGGGTGTGGTGTGTCCTCTTATTATAGCTGAGGCTGCAACTCTGAAGGGCAAGGCTCCCCCAGGATCTCACAACTGCCTTTGGTGCTGAGGGAGCGGGAAGCCCAGCCTTCTAGGTGCAATAGAGCCTCCTGGGTTGGAGTCAGCCCCCAGTGAGCTGTGAACAGGGGGACGGGTGGGTCTGCTTCCTTAAAGGAACTCTGGGTGTGCAGAAGTGGCCACCTCACACGTCTACTCTGCCGAGCGTCCAGCCTGAAAGGTCCCAAGAAGGCCCCCAGGAAAGGCGAATTGCCACAACTGCTCTTGGCCTGCTCACTCACTGACCAACTTGGCCAGCCTGATGCACTCTAGTGGGACCAGTCGAATGGGGTGCAGAATCGAGGGGCTGAGGGAGGGGAAGGAAATACTTTATTCCAAAAAGTGCGGCAGAGTAATCAGCATGGGAAGTTAAAACAGCAGGATTTCCTTGGACTTCCTTATGCTTTTTTATGGCCTTGTTGTTGTGGTTTTAGTTGCTTTGTGACCCCATGCACTGTAGCCCGCCAGGCTCCTCTGCCCATGGGACTTCCCAGACAAGAGTACTGGAGTGGGTTGTCATTTCCTTCTCCAGGGGATCTTCCCCACCCAGGGATCAAACCCACTCTCTCTTGCATTGGCAGGCAGATTCTTTACCGCTGAGCCACCACGAAAAGCCCTTTTTATGGCTTAATGGTGTTTTTAGTCTGCATTTCAAACTGGAGGTTGAGGTAGACCCTAATCCCTCCAGCCCAGGGCAGTGGGCAGGGTTTGCCTGGACACCGGACAGGACCGGTGACTTCTTACCCACTGAGCGCTCCCTCCCCCACCCTTCCACCTCCCCTCTGGCAGGCTCTGGGGAATTTTGAAATTGCCCTGGAGCCAGACCCCTTGTGTTGGCTGCCCAGGAGGACTGGGGAAGGAGGTGCTATGTGGAAAGAACCATTGCCTGATTTTAATCTCAGCTCTGCCACTCTGGGCCTGAGATCCCCTTTCTCTGTCAAGTGGGGTCTGCACCAAATACAGCACATACCCCTTGTAGCCTAAACATCCTAAGGTCTGGAGCCCAGAGGCAGCCTGCCTGGAGGTGCAGAGGAGGGCATGGGGCTGAGACCCTGGGAGGGTTGGGAGCAAAACTGAGATGTGCAGCTGGGAAATTTGGATCAGTCTTTGAGGATTTTGTGGTTCATTCTCATGAAACGAGCTTCCTCTCCCTGGATTTCTGCCCTGGGGTGTGTGGGGCTCAAGGAGAAACGCTGGCTTCTCTTCCGTGACGGAGGCTTAAGTTTGTGTCTTTCAGTGCTATCTCCACGTCCACCATGAGGCAGACCTCCTCCCGCAACCCTTCTGAAAACAAGTCAGTTGCAGCGCCGCCTACACGCTGACAGTACCTGGTATTGCAGGAGGCTGAAGGCAGGCGTTGGGGAAAGGGCAATAGCTTTGCAGGCCCTCCCCTGGACTAGCTGAGTGACCTTGGACCCGTGACTTGCCTTGCTGGGACTGTTTCCCCATCAGTGATGATACATGTCCGCTCTGCAGTCCAGTACAGGGGTCACATAAGGAGGCCTGGGTGAAACGCTGCCAGGCTCTTTGTGGGGGACCGGTGGGTGGTCGGGGGAGTCCCAGTGGCTGTTCTTAAGTGACTCTGTAGCTCACCCCTGGATCTATGGGGCCAGTGAAGGAACCTCAGGGAAGTACACCCTGCGCATGGCAAGCCTCCTTGCTGCTTTGCTGTCTGGGGAGAAAACACTGCAAGAAAAGCCACGTGGGGGTGGGGTGGAGGTTCCCGTTTCTTCGCAGAGATAGGCCTAGTATACCTTAAGAGGGGAGGGTGGGGTGCGAAGTCGCGGATTCTTCCCCTTGTGAGTTCATTTGATCACTTGTAAGTGAGAGTGTTTGAGTAAACTCTGGGAGTTGGTGATGGACAGGGAGGCCTGGCGTGCTGCAGTCCATGGGGTCGCAGAGAGTCGGACATGACTGAGCCACTGAACTGAAATGAGAGCGTCAAGATACTGTTCTCGAGAATCCCTTCCTAGGGAGCTTGCTGTTGTGAGCTTAAGAACATGGGAAAAAAAAACATGTCTTTGCTCTTGGAACCAAGAGGGTGATTCAACAGATACTTGGAACCAAGACTTGCGTATAAGCAAAATGTTGATCTCCAACTTGCCTGGCCAGACCCCTGTGTATCTGGGAAAAGTCAACCAGCCCACTCGCTCCCAGCTGGCCAGTGCAGAGGCTTCCTCCCGCCCTGGGCTGAGCCTCTCCTCTCGTGTCTGGGGATAGCAGGCGGTCGCTTTGTCGCCCAGGTCTGGGTGCATGCGAACCTTGGCCAAATCGCTGAATGTTAAAACATCTGGCAAAATATCACATTTCCACAATGGGCCTTTTCTATAGAGCTAGGAATAAAGTGGGCAGTGTTGAGATGCTGGGAAATTACTTAAGCTTTGACAGTGGAAGGAGCAGGGTCTAGGATCCTGACTTTGAACAGAAGAGGTGAGGATGGAGCGGGGAGGAGGATGCCTTCAAACAGAAGTAGGGCCCCAAGAACCAGCTCCCCGTTTCCAGAGCCAGTGGGGGAGGGGGGCTGCGGTCAGCCTGCCTCGGCATCCTCCCTTCCCGCGTCCTCTGGGTGGATTTTGTTGTACTGAGACAAGTCCTGACAAATATCCCGTCGCCCTTTGGGCCAGAGAGCTCTAAGGCGTCCTGCCTGGAAACCCAGCCCCATTCACTGGGGAGCCATAATTAGGCAAGAGAACAGTCCACCGGCCCTTGATTCAATAAAGACCCTTTTATGATGTTGGTTTTTCCCAGAAAAATAATACCACTTTGCCCCGTTTATTGCATTTAGATGTGTAATCGTATTAGGGCTCAGCAGCCCCGGGGACCGAAGTTCCGCAGTTGGGGTTTTCACCAAAGGCTGTTAACCCGGTCTTCAGAGGCAAACAGTGACCTTGGGAGGGGAAAAAAAAAAAAAAAAAGCAAGGACAGGGAACGTTTTTGAAGATTTCTCTCCCTCTTGGCATTTCAAGGACATTTTCTGCCGTCTGGGTGAGAGGCGACCCGGGAAAGAGAACTCGAAAGTGAAACTAACTCTTCTGGCCAGTGTCCCTGCAGGCCCCGGCCCCGCACGGCCCCTCCCTTGTCGTTGACCAGATCTGTCAGTCAGATGGATGGCACGTGCCCGGCAGAGGGCTGGAGGAAATGTCAGCGAGGATGCCGGCGGCTCGGCCCCAGGAGTCGTGGTGGCCCAGCACGTCCCCACTGAGACGCCGGCAGGGCGGCAGGCACTGGGGTTTGTGCAGGTGGCCGGCCTGGGCCTCCCCCAGGCCCCGCCCTGTTGGGGTAGCCAGCCCTGACTAAATATAGTCCTGGAGGGCGAGGCGGCTCTCGGTTGGTTGGAAGGTTTGCGTGCCCCGCCCCCTGATCACCGCCACCTTCCAGATACTTGCCTACCGGGTTTCTCACCTGCTGGTCCCGTCCCTCTGCAACAATCCCCTCTGACCTTCTTCCCCTTAGGCCTTGTGTCAGGCAGGCTAAGAACGTGTGCTCATCACTCCTGGAGTAAAACTCCCCTCCTAGAAACCTGCCCAGTGCCGGGGTGTTGGGACAGATCACCAGCGGTGTCCAGCACCTCTTTCCTAATTTGCGGTTGGTTTAGAAATCTCAGGCGATGAGGAAATTTATGGGAGTCATTCGTGGGCATACTCTTATTAAGAAATAGGGTAGGACCTTTCATTAAAACCGTGTTGCCTTAAAAAGGGGGCTATCCATATAATTCCAGGACATCTGATGGGAATGTCACTGAAATCTC
Source organism: Madoqua kirkii (assembly GCA_006408675.1). NCBI lineage: Eukaryota > Metazoa > Chordata > Mammalia > Artiodactyla > Bovidae > Madoqua > Madoqua kirkii. The sequence continues at coordinate 45,089 of SJYC01029612.1, read as the reverse complement.
TTTTCAGATAGTAGCCTTTAATGCAGAAGAACTGCATTATCTATTTATAGATAACTAAAATGCATACTAAAATATTCTTTCATTGTCAGGATTTGAGGTGTGTGTGATTTTTTTATTCAGTCTTAAATTTTAGATACTTTAGATTGTGGGGGGGAAATGCTATTATTTTGTATATAATATAAAATTGTCTTTTGATTCCACACCCCCCACCCACAGGAGTATAATTAGAATGTCTGAAACTAGATTATCCAATTAGTAGTTGTTATTTAGTCACTAAGTCATGTCTGACTCTTTGTGACCCTATGGACTACAGCATGCCAGGCTCCTCTGTCCTCCACTATCTCCCGGAGTTTGCTCAAATTCATGTCGAGTAAGTTGGTGATGCTAGCCAGCAGTCTCATCTGTATCCAGTTAGTACATTTTTCTAATTAACTGTTAGGAATTTGTGATGAGATAAATTATTTTAGATTTCCAATGAAACTTTGGCCACAAGGAGGTACATGAGGGGAAAGATCGTGGGTTTTCAGTTTTAGCTACCACCTACTCACCTGCTCCCCACAGAATACCTAATTTGCCTGCTGTTAGGCAGCAACAGTGGCCAGGAAACAGTTTTATTTTCCTTGTCCCGAGTAGAGTTGGTGGTAACATTTCTCATTTATGATGGCTTCTCTCTGCTCCTGACAGTGGAGCAGGCAGACGAAGGTGGGGTTTAAATACTACTTTTGTACATTTTTCAGCAGTAACATAGGTAGCTGTCCTTTGGACCAAAAAAACGAATCTGTGATGATCTGCACTCATTCATTTTGTGTCTTCTTTGTGCCTTGTGTGTGCTTCCTGTGCCAGGAGGCTTGGCAAGGAGAGGGGGCAGCCTGCAGGGGTGGGGACCTCCAACCAAGACCAAGGAATGGAGTCAGCTCACATTTGGTAACAGTGCCCGGTGCAAGCCCTAAACCCTTCATCCGAAATTCTAAACTCTGAAAACCAAAAGTTGTTTTTATAACGAATTTCATGCGAATTCTTGACCCAGACTGACTTGAGTCTAGATTTCTCCCGGGGAGCATGACTCTTCGTGGCTTTCCCTCCAGAGACGTTGCTTCGTGTGATTTCAGGGGGCTGGGGGGTGCTGCTCTGCTGGTGTGTTGTGCAGCATGAGGCCTGTGTGCCATGTTATCTAAGACCTGAGTACTTCTGCAGCCGTCGGGCCAGAGGTTTGGGGTAAGAAGATGCAGTCCTGGAGCAGGAGCATGCGCCTGACAAAGGCGGCTGCACCCGAGGCCTGCAGAGCCCTCTCCCCCTAGACTTTGAACTCTACAAAGGCTCACCAGGTTTTGCTCACTGTTACATCCTCGCTACCCAGCTGGGTGCCTGGAGCCTCCTAGGCGCGGAGTGAATGCTGGTCAGCAGTAAGTGTTGGCCAGCTTTGTTTGGGGAAACCAGATAGTAAATATTTTAGGCTCTGGGGACCATGGGGCCTTGTTGCAACTCTCTTCTCTGTCATTTCCTAGAATCAATGATACAAAGTGCTGAAGAGGCTTTATACCAAAAAAGATATTTGCTATGCTTATTATGTATAACAGTGGCCGTTCAGAAGCAACATAGAGGAAACAGTAAGATGCATCACGGTGAATATCCTCCCCGTGGGATATCTGTATGTGTACTCAGTCGTGTCTGACTCTTTGAGACTCCATGGACCATAGCCCACCAGGCTCCCCTGTCCCCAGGATTTTGTAGGCAAGAATACTAATGTGGGTTACCATTTCCTCCTCCAAGGGATCTTCCCGACCCAGGGATTGAACCCACGTCTCCTGTGTCTGCTGCACTGCTGGTGGATTTTTGACCACTTGAGCCATCAGCATGTAAATGAACGAGTACTTGTGTTCTGATAAAACGGTGACTGCGCTTGTGGGTCTGGCCCGGGGGTCCACAGTTGGCTGATTCCTATGAGGAAGATAAACACACCCTAAGCCTAGATGTTCCTCCATCTCTTAGCCCTGCCGTCTACAGGCCTGGTCAGTTTGTTTCCCTGCCCCAGTGCCGTCTCCAGTATGCCCACCCCCTGGTGTCTGACTCTCCCATGTTCTGGAAACACGGCTGAAAGGGAGGCGCCGTGCTCCCTGGACCGGCCTGGTTCAAGGGAGTGGGTGTTCCTGTGGATGAATGCATTTGGGCTCCGGTCCAGCCTTGCCAAGGGGCACTCACACCTCCACCCGCTGATGAGTGTTTCGGGGTCTGAGCTTACCTCAGGGTACAGGGGCCATCATCATCAGGCCAGGCAGGGCTGGCATTCGCGGGGCGAGTGGGGGAGCTGAGGGGATGAGAGTGTTTAGGAGTTGTTCTCAGCCAGAGAATTTCTGGCAGAGAGATGAGTGACCGTAAACCCAGGAGCTCAGGTCTCCTGGCCTGTGTTCATCCCAGCCCCGGAGTGGCCAGGGAGGGTGGATGGGCCAGCGGCTCCAAGAAGGCTTTCCATCGCGGCGGAGGCCCAAATCCAGCCAAAGCGCTGACTCTCACCCCCACGGCAGGCTGACCTGGGGGCAGAGGGGTGGGTGGCTGGAAGGAGGGCAGCACCTTACAGAGCCCACACCCCTAAGCTGAGGGCCCCGTGCCCAGCTTCTCCAGGCCCACCCCACTCGGCCACCCCTGCTGATAGCCCTGGCTGTGCCCAGCAGCTCCTTCCAGGACATTCTGCCACCTCTGCTTGACCACCTCCTTCCTGAGTCCGGGTGGGACTTTCTCAAGCAAACTGCAAACAAGGGCTGGTACCTCTGGTTGGCCTTTTCTTTTCCTTCCATCATGGTTTTGTGATTTGCTGGCAATTTTCAGGTGGAGCGCCCATGTTCAGCAGCTCCCTTGGAAGCCTTGATGACTTTTCAGCCCCCAGCAGAAGGGTGCAGCGGCCCCCCCGCCACTGCCCCAAGTCAGCAGCGTGAGTTCAACTCAGCTGAAGGGAACCAGACTGGGGGCTGCTGTGTTTGATGAATTCAGAGCCAAGCCCAGGGAGGTCCCCATCATGCACTGGCATGGTGTGGGGGATCCTCTGGCACTGCCTGTACCATGGTGGTTAAGACGGCCCAGAGCGCTGCTTCTCAAATTTGCGTGACCCTGTGAACCACACCAGGAGACTGTTAGCAATGCAGACTCCAGGGCCCCAGAGTCAGCATTGTTAATAAGCGCAACGGATTGTGATGTGGGTGGTTCCAGGTTGGTGCTGAGTGGGGCGGGGGTGGGGGAATAGGTAAAGCCGTGTGATGAGTGTGGGGTCAGGGGGAGCATGGAGAAGGAAGAAGGAAGGCGGCTCTAACTGTTGTGGAGGGGCCGTGGCTGGGGTCAGGAAAGGTGAGCTGAGCCTTGAAGCACAAAGCAGGCCTGGTAGTGATTGGTGACTCTGGAAATCTTGATGCTGGGCACAGCTCGAAGCCTTTATAGGCACTGACTCATTTAATCCTTCCAGCAACCCCATGAAATAGGTAGTTACACTGATTTTTTTTTTTTTTTTGTAAGTATTTATTTGGCTGCACAAGTCTTAGGTGCGGCACATGGGATCTTTTGTTGCAGTGCACAGGATCTAGTTCCCTGACCAGGGGTTGAACCCAGGCCCCCTGCATTAGGAGCACAGAGTCTTAGCCACCAGACCGACTACCAAGGTGGCCTCTCGTTACCCTGATCTTGGAACACAGAAGGGTTTAGAAGCTTGCCTGAGGTTTTTGGTTGCTAAGTGGTGAGCTGACCCTCTTTGTCCTCCTTGTCTGTTCTTCTGCACTGGGGCCGTAGCACACAGACTGTGGGTCCCCCCCACACCAAGGCTGTGCAGCCAAAGGCTAGGGCTTCTTTGGATGTGGTCATGTTGCTGAGGGATTCAGAAGGTTTGGATCCTAGTGTGTAGAGACAGTTTGACTTTTTTTTTTTCCGTTTGAAATTTACTTTTGGTGGCGCTGGGTCTTCATTGCTACACGGGCTTTTCTCTAGTTGCAGCAGGCGGGGGCTCCTCATCGTGGTGGCTTCTCTTGGCACGGAGCTTGGGCTCCAGGGTGCGCAGGCTTCGGCAGTAGCGGCTCCTGGGCTCTAGGGCACAGGCTCGATGGTTGTGGCACACAGCCTTAGTTGCTCTGCAGCATGTGGGATCTTCCTGGATCAGGGACCGAACCTGTGTCCTCTGCGTCGGCAGGCAGATTCTTTTTCACTGAGCCACCGGGGAAGCCCAACAGTTTGGCTTTTGCTGGTGGAGTACATGCATGATGATCTTGGTTAGGGCCAGAAGTTGTAGCGAGGTAACAGCTGCTATAATGAAGCTTTGCGAGGCAGCTGGGATTTGGCACAGGTGTTCTCCCTTTGAATGAGGCAGGACCCTGGCGTGTGGGAAGATGATGCAGCGTTAAGAGCTCACTAGCAGTGAGGCCTGTGCCCCAACACCCCATCTCCACCTGCCCCTCCGAGAGGGAGGAATTCTCCACCGCCCAAGTCCTCAGAGACTCCCAGGGAGCCTGGCCCAGCTCTTGGGGTCTGAAGGCAAGGGGGAAGCTGCTTGGACAGGGGAAGACATATTGGGAGCCGGCCCAAACCTTTGTATGCTCTCCTTCCTTCAGTCTTCACCCTGCAAAAGAGGCCATTCATTCTGTTTACCCATGTGCAAGCCAAGGCACACAGAATCCAAGCAACTTAGACGCCATCGCAGAGCAAGTAAGTGGGTAGTGGAGCCTGGTCTGGTTCCTGTGGACGCACCTTACAGCAGGGTCCGCCTTATTCTGAGAGGCCACATGTCCTGCTGCACCCACAGTGGGGCAGGTGACCAGGAGCCCCTGAGGAGTGGGAGCAGTGCCCGGCTGGGTAGGGCAGGCCCCCAGCGCCCAGCTGAGCCCAGCCCTGGGTGGGATGGCCTAGCTTCAGGGGTGGGTTACCGGCTGACCAGTGGCATTCTGAAGATGCCAAAGGTCTGGGGTCTATGGGAGTGGTCAGCTGGGGTCTTCCTAGTCTAGGGCCCTAATGCTAGGAGCTGAGCCTCTGCTGTTCTGACAGAGGCCAGGTGACCCTTCCCTCGGGTCTTCTGGCTTTGCCTAGGTCTTGGGACCCTCTCGTCCATTTGGGATTCTGCCAGGACTCTAGCCTACAGCTCCCTGTGGACAGAAGGCATTGGGTTCCAAGTTGGCTCTGGGTGGACCAAGGGCTGGTCTCTCCTGGGAGCGCCTGGGGCGTGGGGCAGTGAAGCCAGCCACTGTCCAGGCTGAAGAATTGTGCCACCGTGGAGACCCTGCAGCCACCCCACCTGCCACAGAACTTCCTGTGGGCTGGGAGGGGTGGGCCAGTGTCAGGGAGGGGTCACTGTTTCTACCTTGGTTCACCTGGGTCAGCTGGCTGACTCCTTCCTCACCTGGAGAGTGCTCGAGGACAGCAAGAAAAATGAGGGACTTTCAGGGGCAGCTGTGTTTTCTGACTCAGTCATAATGCCCCTAAAAATCCTTATTGTTCTTGCAGTGTGCATCAGGCGGCGGCCCCAGCCCAGCCCTTGCCCACCTGGCCCCTCTGGGATGGGGAGAACTACCTGGGGTTCGGCTGACGTGTCCTCCCACATCGTCCTGAACTGTAGGGGGATCTGCTGATGAGTTAATCTTTTGTTGGTTGGTGCACTGATTGGCATGTACTTTGATAATTTCTTTGTTGGTGGAGGATGGGTAGGCTGGGCATCGAGACACTCGATGGGGCCATCTGGGAAGCCCCATTTAGGGGCACTGTGTTTTAAACCAGGAGGAACCTCAGTGTGCAGCCGGAGGCCGCTGAGCTGGCCGTTTTGCAAACCTGCTGCAGTGGACCGAGGTCCTCCCGCGGCTCTTGCCCCAGAGCCTGCCTTCTCTTGGGCAGGTGGTCTCCATGTTGCCCAGCAGGTGCCTCAACCAGTTATTTTGGGTGTTTTGGGTAGAACTAGGGTTCCTAGGGGATGGTCAAGCAGAAATACAAGTTGGTGACATGTCTTCCTGAACATAACGCCATTCAACAAAGATGTCACTAAACGCCACAGCCACACAGTCATCTGCTCTGGCTGACGCTGGGCAGGTGGCCAGCCCACAGATGGCCGGACAGGGAGGTGGCCGGGCAGTAAGCAGGGCTGAGCCTGCTCCCGGGGGCGCCCCCTGCCAGGGTCTCACTGGCCTCCCAGGTCAGCCGAGGAAGTTCATCCTTAAGGTATTGCTCAGGCTCCCTCCCCAGGTGCCGACTTGCACGTTCCTGTCACTGAGAAGATGGCCGTGTGTGAGACTCTGTCTGCCAGCCCCAGCGGCCCACTCCTCCTTGGGCTCCTGTGATCCCAGCTGTGTCTCCATCCCAGCCCTGGAGATAGTTTTTAAGGAGCTTCAACATTCTTCTGTCCAGGGGAAGGGATGGCTCCAAGGTAAAGGTTAATGTGGGGGGTGGCACGGCGTGGGGGGGTGATGTTTATTACTTCTTGGTGAGAGGTGGGCAGGGCTCCCGTGAAATGTAATTCTCTCATCATAGGTGGACACAGGGCCACAGAACACATCCCATCCTCCTCATAGCTAAGCTTTTGCTGACATCCACTCAGCTGTCCCTCCCTTCTGTCCCCACAAACCTCCTGTTCCAGAGTGTTTTCTTCATTCTTTATCCCAAAACATCTGGAAAAAAAAAAAAAGTCCACTTTTAAAAGAGACTACGTAAGAAATAAAACATTACTGGTTTTCCCTCAATCATATAAGAACTGCTTTCCAAGTGCAGAGCATTTAAAAAATGCAGAAGGATGAAAGAAGCTTAGAGGTGCCCATACCTAGAGATCATGTCATCTAATAGATTCTTCCAGGGTTTTTTTCCCTCTTTGCATGTACGTGCGTGTGTGCAACGTTGCTTCAGTAGTGACTCTGCCTCTTTGAGACCTTATGGACTGGAGCCCACCAAGGTCCTCTGGGATTCTCTGGGCAAGAGTACTGGAGTGGGGTGCCATGCCCTCCTCCAGGGGGATCTTCCTGACCCGGGCACTGAACTCGCATCTCTTAGGTCTCCTGTGTTGGCAGGTGGGTTCTTTACCACTAGCCCCACCTGTACACCCTTCACCCAGTTAGCAGGGCTGGGGCTTCCGAAAGGGGGCGGGCTCGTAACTCATCTGCGTGACACCTCGGGCCCATCAGGAGGCAGAAAGTCTAATTTTTTTTCTGCCAAGTGGGCCGGGGACTGAAGTTCGCCTCCAGCCAGCAAGTTTGTTGGAGGGTACTGGGGCAGCACTGCGTTTCCCTCTCTAAACAGACTAGGGAGGGTGCTGGAAACAGGCTCTGGGACTTTTCCTGGCCCATCCAGTGGTTAGGACACTGTGCTTCCTCTGAGGGGGCACAGGTTTGATCCCTGGTTAGGGAATTAAGATCCTGGAAGCCTAACAACAACAAGAAGCAAACAAAAATGTGGGCTGTGTCCCAGTTGAGTTCTAGTAAAGCTGCTGTACCACTTCCCGACTCCGGTCACACAGAAGAATCACTTAACGTTTAAAAAATGTCAGCACCACCTCCCACGCCAAGACCAGTTGGATCTGAATTGCTGGGTGTTGGGAGGGACCCAGGCCCTGGTATCTTTGTTTTCCTTCTGTTCCTCAGGTGATTCTGTTAAGTGGCCAGAGAGCTACTAGCCAGCTCCACACTCACAAATCAGCGATTTCCTCCAGCCCTTCCTTCAGGACCTGACGGAGGAGATGGGGCCGTTTGCCGCTGACAGCCTTGCACTCCAGAATGTTCTCTGCTACTCACTGTCACTTTTGATCTTCACTTTATAGACGGAGGACCGAGGCTCAGGAGACTCCCCAGAGGACACACAGCAAGGATTCGGCCAAGCTGGGGTATAGACATGCAGTTTCTGACTCCAAGGCCAGTGATCTTTCTAGAATTGCTATTTATAGTAAGCATGTGTCGTTAGAACCAGATGTGGTCATCATAGCCGCCTGAGGTGGGTGGGTAAACGCCACTGTCTCACAGAGAAGGTGTCTGCCCCCCAGGGAGGCTGGGTAGTCGGCCCCTAATGTCCCAAATGCCGAGTGTGTACGTGGCCAGCTTAGATCCACAGTCTGCCCCCATCAGCCTGCATGCTGCTGAGGATCCCAGTTCTGAGCAGGGCAGGGTTTAACCCTGCTTGCAAACCTCGCTAAAGGCGTGGCCCAGGTCTCACAGCTGGGGGGTGGCGGAGGCCCACTGGTCCCTGCTCCTTGCCGGCAGGCTGACACAGAGCCTATGTGGGGTTTGCTCATCGGGGCCCTGCTCTGAGCTGGCGGCTCTCGGGTCAGGACGCCTGCTGGGGGCGCCTCCCTGCCCCTCCCTTGTTCCTGCAGAGCTGGACTCCCAGAGCCTGGCCTGAGAGCCGCCTGGGCAAGTTGCCAGTGCAGGGAAGTAGCGGGCAGGCGCAGTGTTGGCTCCAGGAAGTGTCTCTGTTCCTGGGCTGGTCTGCAGGACCGGAGGGCCTAGGCAGCGGAGATGGGAGCTGGGGGCTAAGCACACTCTCCGCCACCACCCCCCAGGCCCAGCTGCTCCGGGCTGGGGCCACGCCTTCCCTTGCTGGGCCTGGGCTCTCTCCTCCGTCTGGCTCCCGCCCTGCTCCCCACCAGCCCTGTGCTGCCAAGTACACGCTCTTGGCGGCAATGACATCCATTTAACCTGCTTCCCAGAAGACAGTATGGTTACCCGGGCCGGCTCAGCCAGCACCATGGTGGGAGATGGGGAGGGGGCCCTCTCAGCTTGGTCTTCTCTTGCCCATATTTCTTAGGGATCTGGGTGTGTGTGGGGGTGGCCCTAAGCAACCTTGCTTACTTGGATCAGAAGTAACCTCAGCTCAGCTGGAAGCCTCATCCCTCAATCATATAAGAACTGCTTTCCAAGTGCAGAGCATTTAAAAAATGCAGAAGGATGAAAGAAGCTTAGAGGTGCCCATACCTAGAGATCATGTCATCTAATAGATTCTTCCAGGGTTTTTTTCCCTCTTTGCATGTACGTGCGTGTGTGCAACGTTGCTTCAGTAGTGACTCTGCCTCTTTGAGACCTTATGGACTGGAGCCCACCAAGGTCCTCTGGGATTCTCTGGGCAAGAGTACTGGAGTGGGGTGCCATGCCCTCCTCCAGGGGGATCTTCCTGACCCGGGCACTGAACTCGCATCTCTTAGGTCTCCTGTGTTGGCAGGTGGGTTCTTTACCACTAGCCCCACCTGTACACCCTTCACCCAGTTAGCAGGGCTGGGGCTTCCGAAAGGGGGCGGGCTCGTAACTCATATCACCCAGTTAGCAGGGCTGGGGCTTCCGAAAGGGGGCGGGCTCGTAACTCATCTGCGTGACACCTGGGGCCATCAGGAGGCAGAAAGTCTAATTTTTTTTCTGCCAAGTGGGCCGGGGACTGAAGTTCGCCTCCAGCCAGCAAGTTTGTTGGAGGGTACTGGGGCAGCACTGCGTTTCCCTCTCTAAACAGACTAGGGAGGGTGCTGGAAACTTAGGCTCTGGGACTTTTCCTGGCCCATCCAGTGGTTAGGACACTGTGCTTCCTCTGAGGGGGCACAGGTTTGATCCCTGGTTAGGGAATTAAGATCCTGGAAGCCTAACAACAACAAGAAGCAAACAAAAATGTGGGCTGTGTCCCAGTTGAGTTCTAGTAAAGCTGCTGTACCACTTCCCGACTCCGGTCACACAGAAGAATCACTTAACGTTTAAAAAATGTCAGCACCACCTCCCACGCCAAGACCAGTTGGATCTGAATTGCTGGGTGTTGGGAGGGACCCAGGCCCTGGTATCTTTGTTTTCCTTCTGTTCCTCAGGTGATTCTGTTAAGTGGCCAGAGAGCTACTAGCCAGCTCCACACTCACAAATCAGCGATTTCCTCCAGCCCTTCCTTCAGGACCTGACGGAGGAGATGGGGCCGTTTGCCGCTGACAGCCTTGCACTCCAGAATGTTCTCTGCTACTCACTGTCACTTTTGATCTTCACTTTATAGACGGAGGACCGAGGCTCAGGAGACTCCCCAGAGGACACACAGCAAGGATTCGGCCAAGCTGGGGTATAGACATGCAGTTTCTGACTCCAAGGCCAGTGATCTTTCTAGAATTGCTATTTATAGTAAGCATGTGTCGTTAGAACCAGATGTGGTCATCATAGCCTCCTGAGGTGGGTGGGTAAACGCCACTGTCTCACAGAGAAGGTGTCTGCCCCCCAGGGAGGCTGGGTAGTCGGCCCCTAATGTCCCAAATGCCGAGTGTGTACGTGGCCAGCTTAGATCCACAGTCTGCCCCCATCAGCCTGCATGCTCTGAGGATCCCAGTTCTGAGCAGGGCAGGGTTTAACCCTGCTTGCAAACCTCGCTAAAGGCGTGGCCCAGGTCTCACAGCTGGGGGGTGGCGGAGGCCCACTGGTCCCTGCTCCTTGCCGGCAGGCTGACACAGAGCCTATGTGGGGTTTGCTCATCGGGGCCCTGCTCTGAGCTGGCGGCTCTCGGGTCAGGACGCCTGCTGGGGGCGCCTCCCTGCCCCTCCCTTGTTCCTGCAGAGCTGGACTCCCAGAGCCTGGCCTGAGAGCCGCCTGGGCAAGTTGCCAGTGCAGGGAAGTAGCGGGCAGGCGCAGTGTTGGCTCCAGGAAGTGTCTCTGTTCCTGGGCTGGTCTGCAGGACCGGAGGGCCTAGGCAGCGGAGATGGGAGCTGGGGGCTAAGCACACTCTCCGCCACCACCCCCCAGGCCCAGCTGCTCCGGGCTGGGGCCACGCCTTCCCTTGCTGGGCCTGGGCTCTCTCCTCCGTCTGGCTCCCGCCCTGCTCCCCACCAGCCCTGTGCTGCCAAGTACACGCTCTTGGCGGCAATGACATCCATTTAACCTGCTTCCCAGAAGACAGTATGGTTACCCGGGCCGGCTCAGCCAGCACCATGGTGGGAGATGGGGAGGGGGCCCTCTCAGCTTGGTCTTCTCTTGCCCATATTTCTTAGGGATCTGGGTGTGTGTGGGGGTGGCCCTAAGCAACCTTGCTTACTTGGATCAGAAGTAACCTCAGCTCAGCTGGAAGCCTCAAGCAGCCACACTAAAGACAGAACTTTGAGATCCTGGAGTTGGTGGGTGTTTGTATTAAGGGGCAATCATTTAGCCTGAGGCTGAGGGTAAAGCTAGCTTCCCTAGTAGCTCAGTTGCTAAAGAATCTGCCTGCAATGCAGGAGACCTGGGTGCGATCCCTGGGTTGGGAACATCCCCTGGAAAAGGGAACAGCTACCCACTCCAGTGTTCTGGCCTAGAGAATTCCATGGATTGTATAGTGCATGGGTTTGCAAAGAGTCAGACATAACTGATGACTTTCACTTGGGTAAAGCTGCCTCCTCTCTGAGCCTGTTGCTGCGTTTGTTTTTTAATGTTTATTTTTTTGGCTGCATTCTATCCCTGACAAGGGATCAAACCTGGGCTCCCTACATTGGGAACACAGAGTCACAGCCACTTGACTACCAGGGAAGTCCCGCTGCGTTCGTTTAATCGCCGTAATAGAACGCTGGAGGACTACTCTCTAGGCATATTCTGAACACACAAGTTGTGATTCCTTCTCCCCTCCCCAGATACTTCACTGGGAACCTGGGGAGGTGTCCGTGTGGAGAGCGTGTTCCTTTCATGCCAGCTGTGCTGCTCGGGAAGCGAGTGCGGGTCTTCAGGCACTGCATAGTGTCTTGTCTGTGGTCTCTACAAAGGTGACCTTTCCTGCAGTCTCCTCGCTGGCCCTCCTGCCCTGGCCAGACCCTGTCAGGACAGTGGTTCTGGACCGAGAAGCTGGCCCCTTTGCGCCTCTCGTCTGGCGCTCGAGGCCCAGGGAGGCCTCCTTCCCTTCACTGGGGTTCATCCTACAAGTCCAGAGGGCCTCCCTCTGGGCCAGAGCTCCTCCCTCCCCGCCAGCCTCCTTGGGGTGCAGATGGACGGCCCGGCACAGTCAGGACTAGCCCTCTGTTTGCCTTGGCTGGTGGGGAAGAGATTACTGCTCACTTTGATTGACTCTCATATTTAGCTCACACAGAGCCTGTGAGATCGCAGAAAAGCAGCCTTGGGTCTTGAATGAGTCTGGGGCCTGTCCCTGATGGCCTGGCGCCTGTTGAGTGGAGGTGTCTGGAGGTAGGATGGGTGATAACACTGCCTTCTGGGTACATGGAGAGAGGTGAGGGCCATCTGTCGGTTTTCCTGACCCAGGGTCCTCTGCCCTTTCATGTTTTCCTCGGGGGGTTACTCCTCCCCACCCCTGAGGTTTGCATGGGGCCAGCCCCATCCCCTGGCTTTAGAGGCTGGCATGTGTCCCAGCTGGACACTGAGATGCCCCCTAGGATTTCTGCAGCAGCCATGGGGAAGGAGGGAGTTGCCGGGTTGGTGGGACTTCCGGTGACCACTCTTGTTCTCCACTTGAGGACGAAGCCAACAAGAAGAGCCAAGAGGTGGAAAAAGTATGCTGTCCAGATGTCAGTAAGCCCCGGACCCAGCCATGCCTGAAACTGACCATATCTCTGGACTAATCTGATTATATGAGCCAGTGAATGCGTTTTTTCCTAAAACTATCCTGAGTTGTGTTTCTGTCATAGAAAGGGACCTAAGAAAACTATATTTTTCTTTGGTCTCATTAAAAAAAAATCAACTTTAAGGTATACTTTACATGTAACCATTTTAAATGTCCAATTCATACGTTTTTTCAGATGTGTACACCCTTGTAACTACTACTGCAATCGAGTTGTAGAACATTTCAAGTTCCTCATTCCTCTTTATGGTGAGTTCTCCTGACCCCAACCAACCACTGACCTGCCTTTGTCCTAGAGACTTATTCAGTCTTCTCTTGGTTCAGGTCCCTGGAGGTTGAGAGCATTTCCTCGATGCTCAGATTATGGATCAACCTGGGTCGTTTCTCCTGGGACTCGGAGTCACCCCCGGTCCAACTGTGCCGAAGCCAGATGCACCTCTGGGCCCTGCAGTTTTGTGGTTCAATTCGGCCTTCCCTTCGTTTGAGCCAGCTTACCACAGAAGAGAGTCCTGGCTGATACAGCTCACCCCCCGCACCCCTCAGTAAAGCGCTGCCCAAGAACCTCAAGGCAAAACCAACTAATGGTCAGTCCAGCTCACCTCCTGGGAGCCAGACACTAGCAAGTGCTTTACACGTGTTATCCCAAGTCTTCTCAGCAACCTTCGGGAGGTGCTGTTACCCCACTTTCCTGGAATATGGGTGTGTTGCATACCTGGGCACCTCTGCAGCCCCCCTGTCCACCAGGTTCCTGGCTTCTTGTCCCACAGCTGAAGCTGACCCCTCCCAGACCGCATGCCAGGGTAAGGGGGCTGGATCCCGAATGGCCAAAGAGGCCGAAGAACTCAAGCCATACACGTGGAGGGGCTTAGTTTTGGGGACGAACTTTGAGCCGTAGCTTAAGCACCTTCGGCAGGAAAGAGCTCAGGAGAGCCTGTCATCGGTAACCTAGCACACCTTTCAGATCTTGTGGTCACACAATACCTTACCTAACCTGCTGGTTCTTCCCGCAGATCAAAGAAGTACAAATTAAGCATAAGTAATTACCAGGTGACCAGCTCTCTTCCCCAGCTTCCCCTTCAGTAATCTCATGAACAAATGGTGGGAACAAGATAGCATCTAACGAGAAAGATCACAAGAAGTCGACCAGCCTGCAGGTTACTCCTCCCCACCCCTGAGGTTTGCATGGGGCCAGCCCCATCCCCTGGCTTTAGAGGCTGGCATGTGTCCCAGCTGGACACTGAGATGCCCCCTAGGATTTCTGCAGCAGCCATGGGGAAGGAGGGAGTTGCCGGGTTGGTGGGACTTCCGGTGACCACTCTTGTTCTCCACTTGAGGACGAAGCCAACAAGAAGAGCCAAGAGGTGGAAAAAGTATGCTGTCCAGATGTCAGTAAGCCCCGGACCCAGCCATGCCTGAAACTGACCATATCTCTGGACTAATCTGATTATATGAGCCAGTGAATGCGTTTTTTCCTAAAACTATCCTGAGTTGTGTTTCTGTCATAGAAAGGGACCTAAGAAAACTATATTTTTCTTTGGTCTCATTAAAAAAAAATCAACTTTAAGGTATACTTTACATGTAACCATTTTAAATGTCCAATTCATACGTTTTTTCAGATGTGTACACCCTTGTAACTACTACTGCAATCGAGTTGTAGAACATTTCAAGTTCCTCATTCCTCTTTATGGTGAGTTCTCCTGACCCCAACCAACCACTGACCTGCCTTTGTCCTAGAGACTTATTCAGTCTTCTCTTGGTTCAGGTCCCTGGAGGTTGAGAGCATTTCCTCGATGCTCAGATTATGGATCAACCTGGGTCGTTTCTCCTGGGACTCGGAGTCACCCCCGGTCCAACTGTGCCGAAGCCAGATGCACCTCTGGGCCCTGCAGTTTTGTGGTTCAATTCGGCCTTCCCTTCGTTTGAGCCAGCTCACCACAGAAGAGAGTCCTGGCTGATACAGCTCACCCCCCGCACCCCTCAGTAAAGCGCTGCCCAAGAACCTCAAGGCAAAACCAACTAATGGTCAGTCCAGCTCACCTCCTGGGAGCCAGACACTAGCAAGTGCTTTACACGTGTTATCCCAAGTCTTCTCAGCAACCTTCGGGAGGTGCTGTTACCCCACTTTCCTGGAATATGGGTGTGTTGCATACCTGGGCACCTCTGCAGCCCCCCTGTCCACCAGGTTCCTGGCTTCTTGTCCCACAGCTGAAGCTGACCCCTCCCAGACCGCATGCCAGGGTAAGGGGGCTGGATCCCGAATGGCCAAAGAGGCCGAAGAACTCAAGCCATACACGTGGAGGGGCTTAGTTTTGGGGACGAACTTTGAGCCGTAGCTTAAGCACCTTCGGCAGGAAAGAGCTCAGGAGAGCCTGTCATCGGTAACCTAGCACACCTTTCAGATCTTGTGGTCACACAATACCTTACCTAACCTGCTGGTTCTTCCCGCAGATCAAAGAAGTACAAATTAAGCATAAGTAATTACCAGGTGACCAGCTCTCTTCCCCAGCTTCCCCTTCAGTAATCTCATGAACAAATGGTGGGAACAAGATAGCATCTAACGAGAAAGATCACAAGAAGTCGACCAGCCTGCACACAGCTGGGGATCATGACAGCTCTGACCGCCTGCATCCGTGATTAACTGAGCTGACGTCCTTTTTCCCCCTTAGAAACGTCCACAGCCACGCAGACTCTTCAGGGGTGGTTTTGGCGGAACATCTGAGTGCGCCGTCTCCCCAGACTGCCGGCATTCTGATTAAAAGGAGCTTTCTGTCAACAACTGCTTCTCGGGTGCTGATTTCCAAGCAGCTGGACTGAGTTTGGGAACAGCAGATGAGACAGGAGGATAAATTCCTTCATCCTCCATCGCTTGGACCACTTGAGGCACATTTTTCCAGATGGGGTTTGTTGTACAGTGGTTACACGTCACCTTTCCTTGCTTCCTGTTCTTCCTGACCTCCTTTCTCTTATCCCTCCCTCTAGCTGCCCTGGAATCCCACTTCCAAGTTGATGTTCCGCCCTTAATCCTTTGCCAGAGGACCCTCTCTCTAGGGAACTGGGCAGTCTGACTCCTGGGTCTGCACTACACGGCCTCAGTGAATGCTGACCAAGAGGACAGATACATGACGGATCATGGCCTGGGGTTGGGGACTGAAGAGGCAATACAGATGGTGCCAAATTCACCATTGGAGATACCAGCAATCAAGGTGTCCCCGTCATCTCTCCCCTTCCATTCACTGGGTCTGATCAGCCAAATCCTGACTCCATGCTGTAGGCCAGAGACCGTGGCGTCCCCCACTAACCTCTGTCCAGTACAAAACAGCCCACGTTCCTTATCTGTCACTCGCTGGGTATGTGATGCTGGCAAGGTACTCAGCCTCTCTGAGCTGCCTTCCCCATCTGTGCATGGAGATAAGAATGGGCTCACCACCTGGAACTGTAGAGATGCCTAACGGACAGTAGGTTTGTACCTAAAGCATCGTGGAGGCCACCTGTCCAACAGCAGTCCTGCTTTCTTTTGAGAAGCACCCCTCCTTCCTTCTGCCCCTACTGGGTCAATAGGGCTGTCCCACCTCTACTGCCAGATCCAGGCCAATTCACACATCTATTGACCACAAGGTTGGATCAGGCCTGGGCATGAGACCCAAGTCAGACCAGTCCCTGCCACAGTTCCCTGAAGTTCCTGGAACAAGGAAAGAGGTGTTCGCTCTTTGCTTTTAGTCTGGAGCTACCTGAGGCCCTTTTTTACCATTTAGACATGTGAGAATGAACGTCAGTGCAGTGACGTCAGAAGACACCAAAGCCAGGAGATGAAGCAGGACACAGACTCCGGTGAGGGCCTTGGAGCTCCCAGATCTACCAGCTGGCAGCTAGGGAGCCCCTGGTATTCTTAGAAATTAAAACTTATGGAAATTTTTCCATTTCAGTTGCCTAAGCCAGTTCAAGCTGCCATTCTGTTACTTAAAACTGAAATGGTCTTGGGTCTTACCTTGTGGGCCAGTGATGAAGAATCCACCTGCCAACTTAGGGGACATGAGTTCGATCCCTGATCCCTACGCCACAAGGTAACTAAGCCCACCCTCTAGAGCCCATGCTTCTCAACAGAAGAACCCACTGTAACAAGAAGCTTGTTTGCATGCAACAGTGAAAGCCTGCGACTAGAAAAAGCCTGAGCCCAAGCAACAAAGAGCTCCTGCACCTCACTAGAGACCCAGCGTAGCTAAAAATAATTTCTTAAAAAACAAATGCTCTTGAGTAATACTATAGGTTCTTTATAAATGATCACTGCCGTTACTGCAATTAATATTACAAACACATTCCTAGGAAGATGCAGCCTTGGGGACACAAGCCAGGCTCCCCCAGGGGCACTGCTGCTCTCCACACATTATACTAACCCTGGATATGCACTCCCCAAGGGCGGGGGATTCGTGTGTGCTGCTGATGTATCCCAGGTGCCTGGTGTCTGCACACACGTCTGCACAAAGTAGGTGATTAATAGACACCCACTGAGTGAACAAATGGAGTTGGCCCACTGCCCCCTGGCCCCCAGGCCTGGCTTCACATTTTGCCCTCTGTCCTTGGCTGCCATCTGAACCCACTGGGCTGTCCTGCGGGAGTCTGTCTTGGCAAACTGATCTAGGATTCTGTGTGCTGCTGATGTATCCCAGGTGCCTGGTGTCTGCACACACGTCTGCACAAAGTAGGTGATTAATAGACACCCACTGAGTGAACAAATGGAGTTGGCCCACTGCCCCCTGGCCCCCAGGCCTGGCTTCACATTTTGCCCTCTGTCCTTGGCTGCCATCTGAACCCACTGGGCTGTCCTGCGGGAGTCTGTCTTGGCAAACTGATCTATTCTCAGTGTCCTTCCTAGGGCCTCACTCATCCCTTCATCTGCTCACATACTCAGTTTCTAAAATCTATTAGAAATGTCCATTATGGATCACAGCTTTCTCAAAAAAGTAACTCAAACACTTAAATGCCAAACGGGAAACCATAAAACTCTTAGAAGAAAACAGGGACAAAGCTCCTTGACATGGGTCTTGGCAATGATTGTTTTAGATATAACACCTGAAATACAAGCATCAAAATAAAACCAAGTGGGACTGTGAAATGGGAGAAAGTATTTGCAAACCATATACTGAAAGGGGTTAATACTCAAAATATATCAAGAACTATAAGTCCATAGCAAAGTAGTAGTAATGATGATGATGCTGTAATTAACACAGGACCTTAATAAACACTTTTAAAAGAAGTGGCCAACAGGTACAGGAACAGGTGCTCAGCATTACTAATCACGAGGGAAATGAAAATCAAAACCACAGCGAGATAGCGCACACCTGTTACCATGGCAACCATCAAAAGACAGACAAGTGGAGAAGGGGGAACCCTTGTGCACTGTCAGTGGGCATGTAAATTGGTGTAACCACTATGGAAAACAGCATGGAGATGCCTTGAAAAATCAAAAGATAGAACTTCCATATGACCCAGCAATTCCACTTCTGGAAATATATCTAAAGCAAATGAAAACACTATGTCAAAGAGATATCTACCCCCACGTTCACAGCAGCATTATATACAACAGCCAAGACATGCCAACGAACTGTTCATTGACAGATGAATGGATAAAGACACTGGTATGCCCACACACAATTATATATATATATGCATGCAATGGAATGTTAGTCATAAAAAGAAGGAAATACTGCCATTTGTGACATGAGTAGACTTTGAGGGCAATATGCCAGGTAAAATTGGTCAAACACGGTATGATATCATATATGTGTGTGTGCAGCCTAAAACAGCAAACAAAAGGCCAAATGCATAGAAAAAAGATTTGTCATCTGTGCAAGGGTTGGGTGCTGTGGGGAGGGGGAAACAAGGCAGTCAGTTAAAAGTACAAACTCAGTTATAAGACACAGATCCAAGGATGTACTATAGAACATGATGGCTATAGTCAACACCACTGTATGGGATATCTGAAAGTTGTTAGGAGATGGGCTCCCAGGTGGTGCAGTGGGAAAGAATCCACCTGTCAATGCAGGAGACACAAGAGGCTTGGATTCAATCCCTGGGTCAGAAAAGCCCTGTGGAGTAGGAAATAGCCATCCACTCCAGTATTTTTGTTTATTTTGATAGGTAAGAAGTGGATTGATTCAGAGAGAAACACTGCACACATGGAGTGTGGGCCGTCACAGAGGGTGCCACTCCAGTATTCTTGCCTAAGAAACCCCATGGACGGAGGAGCCTGGTGGGCTACAGTCCACATGGTTGCAAAGAGCTGGACACAACTGAGCACACGAGAGGAGATCCTTAACACAATCTTGTAAATAACTGTACTTCAGTTTATTTTTAAAAGTAGATCATAAGAGTCACAAGGAAGAAAAGCTTCATCCTTTTATTTTACCTACATGAAATGACAGAGGGAATTTCCTGGTGATCCGGTGGTTAGGACTCCACGATCCCACTGCAGCGGGCATGGATTTGATCCCTGGTCGGGGTCTTGCGCGCCACGGGAACCAGGGAGAGGTGCAAAGTGAACATGCTTTGCTAGCCTTCTATTCTAATAGAGTGAGTGTGAAATCGCTCAGTCGTGTCTGACTCTTTGCGACCCCGTGGGCTGAGCCCACCAAATTCCTCTGTCCATGGGATTCTCCAGGCAAGAGAACTAGAGTGGGTTGCTATTTCCTTCTTTAGGGGATCTTCCCGACGCAGGGATCGAACCCAGGTCTCCTGCATTGCAGGCAGACGCTTTAACCTCTGAGCTACCAGGGAAGCATTCTAATAGAATAGGGAGCTTCTATTCTAATGGGGATGTATGTTGACAATTTTGGTACAATTAGGTTATTTTAGGCATTTGGATAATTTTCTGGTATTCTTCTAGAGGCCAGATAATGAAATTAAAGAGTGTATTTTGGTTTTAAGCTAAATTGGGACTAACCTGTTTAGCTATCTTCAAAGAAGGTGGAAAGAGGGGCCGAGTCCCTACTGAAAGGACTCAGCAAACTGGGAGCAGGGCTAAAACTCATACCCAGGTCTGTTGCGTCCCATATAGTGCTGGTCTGGAGGCAGAGTGGTGGAACAGAGAGGGTTTGGGTTTGAGAACTGGTGACCTGCACTTGAATCCAGGAGCTGCCGTTTATAAACAGTGGGACCTTGGGCAACAACGCCCCACCATCTCCTCTGCCGGTTCATACCCCACCTTGGTAAAGTTTTTTACATTGTTCCTGTTATTGACATTCACATCCTCTTCTGCTCCACAATCAAGTCTTTACTGCTTTCTCCACAGGTCAACTCAAAAGATTCAAAGCCTTGAAATAGCATTTATGTGACTACAATTGTTAAATATCATTTCCACCTTCTTTGAAGATAGCTAAACAGGTTAGTCCCAATTTAGCTTAAAACCAAAATACACTCTTTAATTTATTGTAAACACCTCCTTTTAACTGAAGCTAGTTGGACTGAGGTTTGGGTTTGGTGATGTTTTGTTGAACTGGATGAAATATAGCCCTAGGCCTCTGGGACAGAGCTCCCCTTGGGCCTATGACCCAGGGCCTATGTTCAGAAGGGACCCCTATGCTTGGTTTGATGCTTTGCTGTTGCTATCTTGAAATTCTAGATACTTTTGAACACAAGGTCCCACAGTTATGTGGCCAGTCCTAAGCTCACAACCTTGATGCTAGAGGCCCAAGTGGTCTGAGCGACTCCGTTGTTGAGCATCTTCCCTTGGGAGGAAAGCAGGGACCTTAGGCAGGCCCTGAAGTAGCCAGGAAAAATCAAAGTGATATGCTGCGGACCTGAGTGGTGGCTTGTGAGTGTGCTCCACGTGGCAATGTCCGCCTGCCTTGTTCCAAGTTCCTTCTTAAACAGTGGCTGAAAGGTTGGTGAACCGTGGGCTGCATGAAGGAGGTAGGACCGTCTTCATGAGGGCATCAGGGCTGAATGGTCTGCCCAAGGTCCCACAGCTTATAAACGGCAGGTCCTTGGTTCAAGACTAGGGCCCCAGTTCTCAGACCCAAACTCTCTCTGCTCCACCACCCTGCCTCCAGACCAGTGCAGCACGTGACGCAACAGACCTGGGTATGAGTTCTAGACCTGCTCCCAGGTTGCTGTGTGTCCTTTCAGCAGGGATTTGCCCTCTCTGAACACTTAGCCCAGAGTCTGAGGGAGTGGATAAACTTTGAAAGTCCCTTTCAAGCAATTGCTATGTAACTAATTAAGAGAAAAGAATTTCTTCTATAGACAGATTTGAACTAATGAAAGCAGAAGGAATGAAATGCGATACCATCTGGCAGCCCCTAACAGACTGAATGGCAGCTAGCATGCACAAAGAGAATCAGATGACATGGACGTCCTGAGAAAAGATCTCAGCACCACCTTGCCAGTTTCAACAGTTGTGCCAGAAAAAACCAAAACAAATGAATCAGATTTGCTTCTAATAACCAGTAGGACAAAGGACAGAAGAACATGTCCAACTACACCACAGGGCAGCAATCAGCAAAGTCCAGATGGAGTGAAGTGCAACATGACAAACAACTAGTTTCTTCCAACAAATGAAACAAAACACTAGGTCCAAAGAAACTCAAAAGACACACTGACTGATTATACCTTATTTTGATTGAAATGTAAATAAACTGTAAAAAGATAATTATGTCACAACTGGAAATGTGAATATTGGCTCTTTGATAATATTAGGAAGTGCTAGTCGCTCAGTCATGTTCAACTATCTGTGACCCTATGGACTGTAGCCTGCCATGGAAATTCCGTCCATGGAATTCTCCAGGCAAGAATACTGGAGTGGGTTGCCATTCCCTTCTCCAGGGGATCTTGCTGACCCAGAGACTGAACCTGGTTCTCCCGTACTGCAGGCAGATTCTTTACCATCTGAGCCACCAAGGAACCCCTAACAATATCAGGAATTGTTAATTCTGGGGGCGTGACCCTGGTGCTATGATTTTTGTTTACTTATAAGGAAGGGTCCTTTCAGAGACACAAACTGACGTATTTATGGATGAATGGATGTCATGCCTGGGATCTGCTTCAAAGTCATACATACGGGAAGAGAGATGTGGATGGGGAGGTGGGTCTGGATGAGGCAAGATGAGCCATTGGTTGACGATTGTCACAGATGAGTGATAGAGATATGGGGGGTTGTTATATTTTTATTGTCTCCAGTTTTGTATATATTTTTCAGTTTTTAAGAAGCTCCTCCCACCTATTCGAGAGGCCAGTGGTGGCCAGGGCTGAGGGTGGGAGGCCAGGGGAAAGACGGCCACAGCTTCTCGGAGCAGGGCTGGGGGCTGATTAAGGGACACCTCCCATGGGCAGGCTGAGCCCTGGAATGTTGCAATCACTCGTGCCCAGGTTCAGACTTAAAGGGTGGCTTTCTTGGTGTTTAGATGAGTTCATGGAGTTGGGACACTATAATTGCAGACCCCTGGTCCCTGCCCACAACCCACCTCTGTCCTCCCCAGGGGACACCAGTTTCATATTCCAAGCACATCCTGGGCCACGTCAGGCCATCTGGCCGCGAGCACAGGCAGGAGAAGGCATGTGTGCCTGCCCAGGGGCTAAGTGTCTGACTCTCCGCGACTCGCCAGGCTCCTCCGTCCGTGGGATTTACCAGGCAAGAATACTGGAGTGGGTTGCCATTTCCTGCTCCAGGGGATCTTCCCAGCCCAGGGATCCAACCCACCTCTCTTTGGTCTCCTGCATTGGCAAGTAGGTTCTTCACCACTGAGCCACCTGGGAAGCCAGCAGCTGGTGGGGAGCTGGGGGTTATTCCCACACGTACTTCCTACAACATCCCTGGTGGTGGTCGTGTGGCCAGGCCAAGACCCGAGGACCTGGAGGGTCGAGGCCCATTCTCAGGCCCACTGCCCAGGAATGCTCCCCCCAGGAAGTTGGTGCCGATCATCTTACTGCCTAATTTGCTGTGTGACTTTGATAAGACACTTTCCCTCCCTGGGCCTTGGGTTCCCCATCAAAGAGGAGACTGCTCTGTATTTCTCGGTGGGCTGCTATTGACCTTCAGGATAGATTCCCAGGCCCCAGCCATTAAATGCCCACAGCAGTCCCCGTTACCGTGGCAACCAGAAAACACCCCACACATTTCCAACCACTCCAGGGTTGCAAACTGCTATATGTCTCTAAGACATCACCAAGCCCATAGTTCTATGTTTCTGGAGAATTCAGGACAAACTGAGGAAGGGGGGGAGAAACTGTTAATGTGGCTTGTGGTCTCACAGAGAGATGATATTTGGGTGGGTCCTGACATACAACTAGGAGTTTGCAAACTGAGCAAGTGACAGCAGACGGCATGGGGGGGCTGAGAACATTCTGGGTGACAGGATCAGACCAGGCACAGCACAGAGGGATGCAAGCATGGAGTGTTTGGAGGACAGGGGTTCCCTGTGACCTCTGGAAAACCATGCAGTGGAGATGGGGCATCATCTTGGGGGCAACAGGGAGCCAGCAAGGATTTTCAGATGGGGGCGGGAGCAGGTTTTTCCACCCTGATCCCTCTGGACGAAGAAATCACTGGATGCCTTTGTATGAATCAGGAGATTGTCACTCTTCCTAGGAAGAACTCGTGGGTCAAAACTGCAGAGGGTACAATTCCCTGGAATTTCTCGCCCCCACGGCACCCTGGTGGGAGAGAGATTTGGAGGTGACAGTAGAGGAGGGGCTGCTCACATTCTCAAATCATCAAAGAGGCCTGAGCAGGGAGCAAGAGTCAAAGTGTGCAGGTGAGTGTGTGAATGTGTGTGCAAGTCTGCAGGGGAGTGTGTGATGAATGTGAGCAGGTGAACAGTGCTCATCTAACAAGTGTACGGCGGGCACACAGCAGTGAGCAGGCACTGACCTGGCCCCTGTCCTCACAGAGCGTGCAGTCTAGTGGCTCTAGGGGAGGAGAGAGAAATAGACAAGAGAGCAGAGCCACATTCCCGCCCTGGCCGCAGGACGGACTTGGGCAGCCGATCAGAAAGAACCTCCTTCTGACTCTTGGGCAGAGCGACACAGAGCCCCCTGCCGCCTCCTGCCCTTCATTCCTGCTCCCAGTCTGGCCACTTGGCCCTCTGGGGCTGTTTTATTTCTTACCCCTACCCAGGCCCGTTTTCCAGCCTTCCCAGCGATTTCTGGTGCTTGTGTGGCTGGGTGTCTATCTCTGTGTGGATTTGGTTTTGGCTCTGAGATGAGCAAAGCCAGAACAGGGGGGCTGTGAGCACGGATGAGGCTCTCTGGGAATCCCCCTTCCCGTGACCCTCACGGAAGGGGACACGGAGGCCTCCCGGCACCCCTCCCTGGCACACATGTCGTGCACACCCACACCCTCAGCACCGTAACCCCCCTGAGCCAGCCAGCGTGCCGGCCTCACGGGGAGGAAATGCCAGCCGCGTTTCTCTAAGCCTCTCTCGGCCTCCCCAGGGACTCTCTGCCGCCCAGTGCTTCCTCTGAGGCTGAGGCAGTGGGGTGGGCCCGAGCCGCCCCGGGCGGGCCTCCAGTGGGGCCCTGTGACTCAGGGCTCAGTCAGGCGGAGGCAGGATGTCGGCCCATTCACTGGGCCACGAGGAATCTCACTCTCCTATTTATAGGCCACACAACTGCTGGCCCAGCCTGATGGGAGGAAGTGGCTGTGGCTGGCGAGTCCGGGGAATGGGGGCAGCAGAGCTGGAACCCGCGTGAGGCCAGGCTTCACCGGCCACCTCCGCCCGCTTCGGGGGGTGGTTTCCAGACTGGGAGTCAACTGGACTAGCTCTTCCACTCTGGAATGGTCAAGGCGGGGATGGGCCAGGAGATGAGCCCAGGGCCCCTGTGATCTATGAACCAAGCTATAGGAGGTGGTAGACACAGGGTGAGCCTGTCATGAGCCTGGAAGGGTGGGCAGAGGTCAGGTGAAGGGAGTACCCAGAGGCTAGGCTTTCTGAAGTTTGGACCCCGGAAACTTATCCTATTCTTTCCATGTTGGAGTCTCAACTCACTTCATCGGTCAAAGAGCCCCATGCCCCTAGCTACCATCTGCCCATGTGGCCAGGATGGCTCCTTGTTTTTAGGAAGCTATGATTTTTTTTTTTTTTAATATTTATTTGGCTGTACCAGGTCTTAGTTGCAGCATGTGGGATCTACCTCCCTGACCAGGAATCAAACCCAGGCTCCCTGCGTTGGGAGAGTGGAGTCTAAGCCACTGGACCACCAGGGAATCACTGGAAGCTATGATTTGATACCTGCTATGAGCCGAACCCTGTCACACACACTGTTACGTTCAATCTCACAAAGCCTTGAAACATAGGTCACAATAAGCCCATTTAACAGAAGTAAAAACTGAGGTTCAGGATGGTTAAGGTACCTGCCTGGCTTTGAGCATGTGTGCAAGTGTGCATTAAACGTACAAAATGCGCACAAGGGGGACCATGGAGCCCTGTCTGAGGGTGCCGTGAGGAGCAAAGGAGCTGACGCTGGCTGTTCTGGGTTGTCATCTCTTTATGACGCACCATCCACGAGGTTTATTTACTTTGTCCTCAGTTGAGCTTAGGCTTCCCTGGAGAAGGACATGGCACCCCACTCCAGTATTCTTGCCTGGAGAATCTCATGGACAGAGGAGCCTGGCGGGCTACAGTCTATGAGGCCGCCAGGAATCAGAGCAACTAACACTTTCACTTTCACAGCTGAGCTTGCATCTCTGACCACATCCTTTTGATGGGAGTCAATTTCTGCAGCAGGAGACCCTTCCAACTGAGCTTACTGAGGCCACTTCAGAGGAAGCCAGACAAGGGCTGCAGTGGATGCTGCGGAGCTGCCCTCGTGCCTTCCTTGTGCCCCCCGGGGCCTCCGGGCTTGGTTCCTGCCTGAGCCCTGGATCTGGCCACTCCCTGCGGCTGCTGTGACTGCTGTCCTCAGCGAACCGTGCACACTGCGTCCTGAGGATGCCTGAAGCAGCTGTGCGGTCTTTGTCGAAGGGCTCAGGCCCTCATCTCAAAGCCAGGCAGGATGGGAGGGAGGGTTAAGGGAGGGTCTGGGTAGAGGGTATCAGAGTCAACAGGAGGTGGATTCTCACGGCCTTGATCCGAAGAGGGGCCTATCCCGGCCTTAAATGTCTCATCTGCCTCCCCAAAGTTCTCACCTTTCCTTTCACCCCACACACATCTGCTCCCAAGGTGATGAGCAAATATCAGGGCCTTTTCTGCATCTTCAAACTTTGCAACCTCTGCCAGTTTCTGAAAAAAGTCACTGACCTTTTTCTTTCAAGCAGGATGGCATGAAGGCACATCCAAGGGCAGAGAAGGTTGGTTCTGTGGGTGCTCTGAGCCTGGGGAGGAACTAGGGTGAAGGGAAGAGGGGCCTCCAGGGGTGAAGGTGTCGGGGAAGGAAAGGAGGCAAAGCTTCCAGAATATGGAAGAAGCTCTGGCTGGCTGAAGGCCTGAGGCTCGAGACCAGCGCGAGGTGGGGAAGTAGGGCTGCACTTCCCTCTGAGCACACAACTGAAGCCAGACAAGGGTCCAGGCAGGAGGCCACTTAGGAAGCTCCTCTGGCCTTAGGGGTTGAAGGGGTCGAAGGAGACAGGCTGGAAGAAGGTAGGCCAGTGAGACCCCAGCACAGTCTTCCTGGTGAGAGATGAGAATGGATGAACTTGGGAGGGGGAGACGGCGGGTTGGGAGGGAGAGCGATGATGTGAGGGTGACTGGCTTCACTGCACCTCCTCCACATCCCCTCCATACTGATGAGGGTGGGGGTGACCGGAATGGGGAGGGGAGGAGCCCCCGATGAGCCTGAGACCCCGGCAACAAGGCCAGCTGGACGGGTGCAGAGATGATATCACTTTTGTATACTTAACCCAAGGTAAACAGCAGTGGAAAAACCCAAGCACTCATTATCTAACTTGGTACCCAGCTGCCAGCTCCTTAACAACCGGTTTCCTGGGATTCTGCAGCTCCCTTGCAGAAGGGAGCCAGAACCAGGGGCTTCCCCTCCCTGGGCGTGGGCAGTGTGACTCGAGCCCCTTTGCCTGGGGCCTCATCCTTGGACTCGTGCCCTACTTGTTCACAGAGCCTGGTTTGCTGAGGGGCCAGGCCGCAGGCCAGCCATTCAGGTGCAGTGAAGATCAAAAGTGAGTGTGGTCTGGGGATTTGATCCTAGTGACCAGCTGGGCTTGAGAGCCCAGGAGTACCGGGATGTGGGGAGACGGATGGGGGAGCTGTTTAGCAGCATTCAAGCAAAAGCTGGATGAATTTGAAGGCACCCCTGGGGATCACCCAGTCTGACTCTTGATGTCACAGACAGGTAAACTGAGGCCCAGAGAAGTCACATGACATATCTAGAGTCATATACCTGGAGAGAGGGGTGGGACTGAAACCCTGGTGTTCTGATATCAGTGATTCTGACGAATTCACTGAGAAACAGGCCAACTCAAGAATGTAAACAGTTCAGGGGCTACGACACCATGCACCCAATGCAGGGGGCCTGGGGTCAGGGAACTAGAGCAGCTCACACGCTGCAGCTAAGGCCTGGCACAACCAAGTAAATGAGAATTACACACACACACACACACACACACACACACACACAGAGAAATGCCTTCTTGCTGACCGGGCTCCAAGTGCTTCCCCCTCACCCCCAGAAGCCACCCTGCCAGTTGAATCTGGAGCAGGAGGCAAACCCCTCCTTGTGGAAAGAGCTGGCAGTGCCCACAGTGGCCGGGCAGCCTCAGGGGCACCAGCCCTCTGCCATCGCTCCATGCAGGGGTTCTGGGCACGCTCGGCCCTCTCCACCTGCCCTCGATGGAAAGCCCCGGAAGTCCCTGCAGGCTGCTCACACTCAGGGGCTCCAGGCCTTTCCAAAGGACCACTGCCCACCCCACAAAAGATTTGGTAGATTTTGTTCTCTGCCTTAAACAAGAGTGACCACAAATAGCAGTACCCGTTTCGGAGAATAGATGCATACGTATGTATGGTGGAGTGCCTCTGCTGTTCACCTGCAACTATCACAACACTGTTAACTGGCTACACTCCAGTACAAAATAAAAAGCTGGAAAAAAAAAAGTACCCCTTTCTCTAATGTCAGTTAAATGAAACAGACACTATGCAGAAAAGCAGGAAACCCAGCCCAACAACTTTCAACAGGTCCTTAGACGACTCTGGGCCTCAGTTTCCGCTGCTGTATGGACTCCTAAGTGAGCTTCATAACCCTGTGAGTCTGAGTGACTATTTAATATGAATGCTTAAGTCCAAGCCCCAAACTCTACCCCAGCCATGTGAATTCCTCACATCTTTCCGACAGCCCCCCAAGATGTCCAGCCTGTCTTCTCCGATTATGTGCCAGGTTTCATCATGACCCCTGAACGACGTCCACATCCTAATCCAAAGAACCTGGAAATGTGTCACCTTAAACGGCAAAAGAGAATTCATAAATGTGATCCTAAGGATCCTAAAATGAGATTATTTTGGATTATCTGGGTGAGCCCTATACAATCACAAGGGTCCTTGTAATAGGGAAGTGGGAGAGCCTGAGTCCCAGAAGATGATGCAATGACAGAGCAGAGGACAGAAGGCAGAGGTCAGAGTGATTTGAGGAAGAGGCCATGAGCCAGGAGGGCAACCTCTGGAAGCCAGAAAGGCAAGCAAACGGATTCTCTCCTGGAAGGAATGTGACCCTGCCAATGCCTCAGGACTTCTGATCTCCAGCATTATAAGAGAATAAGTCTGGTTGAAGCTATTAAAACTAAGGCTGTGGTTCTTTGCTACAGTAGCAACAGGAAAGGAATACTGCTGTAACCAGCTAACTACCGGGGACAGATGGCCACTCACACTCATCGCAGGCCATCCTGCCTGTCCTCCGCCCCTTCTATTGGCCACAGCCGCTTCCTTGGTGACTCCAAGACAGCTGCCTCTGCTGGCCGCAGTCTTCACACGGGCTTCCCCAAGACACCTCCGATCTGGAGCTCTCTGCTTGTTCACCCAGCAGGAAATGTTGGCACTCTCCAAGGAACAGCAGGCGTTTGCTCCTCTCCTGGGTGTTGGGTGGCATACATGCTCCCTGCCCTGAGCACAGACCCCGCACAGGCTGGGCAGCTGCCACATCATACGTGGAACCATCCTCACCAAGAACACGGAGGCTGGTTTCTTTCTTCTCTTTCTTTCCTTCTAGCTATCATTTTATTATTTTTCTCTTTATAACTACAGTTGTTGAAAATGTAATGTTTGCTTGATCTCGGCAATTCCTCTTTTTTTTGTATTTAAACTTTTTATTTTGTATTGAGGAATAGCCGATTAACAGTGTTGTGAGAGCTTCAGGTGAAAGTAAGGGACTCAGCCATACATATATATTCTCCCCCAAGCCCCCTCCCGTCCAGGCTGCCACATAACATTGAGGAGGGTTCCCTGTGCTATACAGTAGGTCCCTGTTTGTTATCCATTTTAAATACAGCCGTGTGTACATGTCTATCTCAAACTCCCCGACTATCCCTTTCCCCCATTCCCTCCCCAGCAACCATAAGTTCATCCTCCAAGTCTGTGAGTCTGTTTTTGTTGTGTAGGTTCATTTGTCTCATCTCCTTTTAGATTCCATATACAAGGGATGCCATGTGATGTTCCTCCTCTGTCTGACTTACTTCACTTTGTATGACAGTCTCTCGGTCCATCCATGTGCTGCAAACAACATTATTACATTCTTTCATTCTTCTTAATGAGAGGCCGGTTTCTAAGTGGGCCTGCCTGTGTGAGAGGCTCTTTGCTTCTTCATGAAATCTTTTCAGGGACCCCCATTCCACTCAGCCCATCATCTCCAGGGTGACCCACCATTCTCAGTATGAATGATTCCAGCTGTTGTGTGGTTCAAGGCTTATGTGATTCTTCCAAAGAGTTGCCCAGCCCCGACCCCCTGTCCCCCCACTGCCCACATAATTCAGTTGACCCACGTAGACACGTGGTGGGAAGAGAGGCTGTGGCAGGTGCTGAGCTTCACATGCCATGAACCAGCTTGAAAGGCATGATGTAACCTGCTCACGTGGCTTGTCAGCTGGGGTGTCTGTGAGGTGGGCTCATGACTGTTTATGAGGTCTCCATACCTCCCTGCTCATAATCTGGCCAGATCACCTGATATTGATGTCCCCTATCCCCTGCCCACCCGCAGATCTCTCCCCTACTTACTCCTCACTGGTGGCATTAATAACCCCCCTCCCTGTGGCCCAGTTTCTTGAGAAACCACAGACCAGGGGCAGTTTTGCTGGATCTTGGGGGTATCTTCCTTTGAAAGCAGATTAGAGCTTCCCTGGTGGCTCCGTGGTAAAGAATCCGCCTGCTGATGCAGGAGATATGGGTACAATCCTTGGTACAAGAAGATCCCACATGCTGCAGAGTAAGCCCACACGTGTGTGCTAAGTCACTTCAGTTGTGTTTGACTCTTTGTGACCTTATGGACCATAGCCCACCAGGCTCCTCCTTCCATAGGATTCTCCTGCCAAGAATACTGGAGTAGGTTGCTGCACCCTCCTCCAGGGGATCTTCCCAACCCAGGGGTCGAACCTGAATCTCTCTCTTAAGTCTCCTGCATTGGCAGGCAGGCTCTTTGCCACTAGTACCACCTGCGAAGCCAAACTAAGCAAGCCCATATACCATAACTATTAAGCCTGTGCTCTAGAGCCTGGTTTCAGCCGCATGCTGAAACTACTGAAGCCCATGCACCCTAGAACCTGTGCTCCACAGCAAGAGATCACTGCAGCGAGAAACCCAGGCACCACAACTAGAGAAGGCCGCATGCAGCAACAAAGACCCGGCACAAAAAGAAAGAGGTGGCTAAAAATAAATAAATGAAAAGTGAGAACATACCTGGATTTTAAAAGAAAAGGAAAAAAACACGTGGACTTAACTTCCACCTAGGTGGGCAAGTGACATGTGTTCTCTGAAGAGAAAAAATTAGGAAAAAGATAGAAAGAAGGAAAGAAGGAGCAAAAGAGGCAAGAAACTTAAGTCTCCATTGATGGACAAATAGATAAAGAAGTTGTTTGTACATATATTCAATGGAATATTACTCAGCCTTATAAAGGAAACCCTACAAACTATGACAGCATGGATGGACTTTGAGGGCATTCAGTTCAGTTCAGTTCAGTTGCTCAGTTGTGTCTGACTTTTTGCGACCCACAGACTGCAGCATGCCAGGCTTCCCCAGTCCATCACCAGCTCCCAGAGCATGCTCAAACTCATGTCCATCGAGTCAGTGATGCCATCCAACCATATCACCCTCTGTCGTCCCCTTCTCCTCCTGCCTTCAATCTTTCCCAGCATCAGGGTCTTTTCCAATGAGTCAGTTCTTTGCATCAGGTGGCCAAAGTATTGGAACTTCATCATCAGTCCTTCCAATGAATATTCAGGACTGATTTCATTAGGACTGACTCATTGGATCTCCTTGCAGTCCAAGGAACTCTCAAGAGTCTTCTCCAGCACCACAGTTCAAACACACTGGCTAGGAGATCAGAAAAGGAGGATGCAACAAGGTCAGAGGGCATTAAAGTGAAATAAGTCAGACAGAGGAAGACAAATACTTTATGATCCCATTTATATTTGGAATCTAAAAAAACAACCAAACTACCCCAAACTCATAGAGAAAGAGATTGGATTTGTGCTTACCAGAGGTGGGGCTTGCTCCTTGGAAGAAAAGCTATAACAAACCTAGACAGTGAATTAAAAAGCAGAGACATCACTTTGCCAACAAAGGTCCATATAGTCAAAGCTACAGGTTTTCCAGGAGTCATGTACAGGTGTGAAATTGGACCATAAAGAAGGCTGAGAGCCGAAGAATTGATACATTTGAACTGTAGTGCTGGAGAAGACTCTTGAGAGTCCTTTGGACTGCAAGGAGATTAAACCAGTCAATCCTAAAGGAGATCAACCCTGAATGTTCACTGGAAGGACTGATGCTGAAGTTGCTGAAGCAGAAGCTCCAATACTTTGGCCACCTGATGTGAAGAGACAACTCTAGAAAAGATCTTGATGCTGCGAAAGATTGAAGGCAAAAGGAGAAGTGGACAGCAGAGGATGAGATGGTTGGATGGCATCACCGACTCAATGGACATGAGTTTGAACCAATTCCAGATGATAGTGAAGAACAGGGGAGCCTGGCATGCTGCAGTCCATGGGGTTGCAGAGAAGGACACAACTTAGCAACTAAGCAGCAGCAACTGATATAGATATCAGATCACTTATCATTACTGGAATATTACTTCTTTATTTTAACACAACCACAATCGCCGTGCTACTCAGCATAGGCTTTTTGTCATGCAGCAAATGTAGGATGAACTGCTTTCTGTCTCAACAGATCTACATCTGCATCACTATTTTTCATGGATATATGGTATTTGCTTCTGTGTGCTATATTGTCATTAAGTCTGGTGTTGGACAATTATGTTATTTCTAGTTTTTCAAAAAGGTAAACAATGTTGCCTTGCAAATACTTCTTGGCCCACTCACTCAGCTGTTTGAGGAGCGTAAGTTCCTAGAGGTGAAATTGCTGGGCCAGAGGGTGTGTACTTATTCAAAGCTTTTGGTGCATTTTTGTGCTCTGTTCTTAATTCCAGACCCATTTCTTTTATGCTCTGGATTTATCACCCACTTTACAAGACAAATAAATTTAGGTAGAGATTCTGCTATTTGTAATTCTCCAGACTATGCCTTTCCATTAATATGTATGGTTGAAAAAAAAAAGACTCTCATAGTTTCCATTTTTAAAGCACCAAGCATATCCAAGCATATTCTCACCCTGATATTCCAGTGTGCCTGGCTCTTCCTGGTAATACTGGGAATTGGATTAAATGCTGTTTTTCCCTTCTAGAGTGAAAAGTTTCTAGGTCAAGCCTAAAACATGGTCATTTACTGAAGCTCAGTTTTATTGTTGCTGGTGTTGTTTAGTAGCTAAGTTGTATCTGACTCTCTGTGACCCCAGAGACTGTAGCCTGCCAGACTCCTCTGTCCATGGCATTTCCCAGGCAAGAAGACTGGAGTGGATTGCAATTTCCTTCTCCAGGAGATCTTCCTGACCCAGGAATCAAACCCATGTCTCCTGCATTGGCATGTGGATTCTTTATCACTGAGCTACCAGGGAAGCCTGAACCTCAGTTTACTCATCTGTAAATTGGAGCTATTAATAGTACTTTGTAGGATTTTCCTGGAGGTGAAAGGAACCCAGCTCAGTGTCTGACACACAGTGTCTGTCTCAGCACTTTTGTGCTGCCCCATCCCTCAGGGACGGGTGGTGGGTGATGGGGTCTCCTGGCCCACATGTTGGCTCTGATCTCAGCAAGGCCTGCCCACATTCGCAGCCACCCAAGGCTAATTGTCTCTCTCAAGAACAACCCCCAGATTTGCTCCACCTTAAAAAAAGCCCTTGAGCTCTCAGAAGGACAACCACATGAGAGAACAGAACAGTAGAGAAAATTGCTTGTCTAAAACAAATAATTTTCATTTCATTCTTACTTCTGTGTTCTACTTTCTCTCTCTCCTTGCTGTTCTTTTCTCTACAGACGCCAGGCATGAGGGTGATATTATTCGTATAAATTCTTCAGATGGATTACATAATAATCTAACCGGAGACTTCAGAAAAGAAAGGCAACCGCCTGGTAAATGGACAGAAGTCTTTGCAACTGTTAGAGCCAAAGCCCAGGCCACTCCTTAGTTCCTGCCACTCAGGAGCTGATTGGCCTTGTTCTCAGGGTTTCCAGAGACAGTCATGGGTGCGCATGCTCAGAGCTGCATGGCCCAGCTTCCTGGCTGATCAGAATCACCTGGGATGCTTGAGAAAATGCTAAACCAGATTCTCCTGGAGGGAGACCTGCGTATTTGCAAATACACAGTATACATTTAACAAGTGGCCACAGGCACTTCTTTTCATATCAGGAAAATATGACCAGCACTGTTATAGATGGAGAAAACTTAAGTAATTTTCAAACTTGGCTGCAAATTAGAGTCTCCTGGGGACCTTTAAAATCCTCCAATGCTCAGTTAAATCAGAATCGTAATCACCTTAAATCATGTGCAGGAGTCATTGGGAAGACCTCTGACTACGTGTATGTGGGCCAAGAGTCCAGGGTTCTAACACCGGCTTTGCCACTAACCCATTGAGCAGCATCTCTAGTCCTGAGCTTCACACACGCAAAATGAGGGACATGGACTAGCCCACAAGGAAAACACTTCCTGTCGTGTGTATCAGTCTGATTGACTGGAGGTGGCTGCTTGGGCTGCAATATTGAGAAGGATTCCAGTGTTCAGACTGCACTAAATAGAAAATAGTGGATCAATCAGTGCTGTCTGCCACAGGTGCAGATTAGAGGGTGATGGCTTGTGTGTCAAGAATTTGCTATCTCTGGACTAGATCGTCTATAAGGTTCCCTCTGAACCTCAATGACATAATAATAATGACAATAGCACCAGATTTATTATGAAGAATAACTGAGATAATCTATACAAATATCTTGTAGCCTATAAAGTGCTATACAGATGTTAGTTATTATGATAATAGCTATTATTTTAGTTCTAGGATGCTATTCCTTTGACACCTTTTAAGGCAGAGTAATGAGCAACAAGTGGCCTGTCTGGGTCAAAATGCACTACTGGATTGGGAATCACATGGGGTTATATGAATGGACAAATTTGGAAAACTTAGCAGTGGCCACAGGACTGGAAAAGGTCAGTTTTCATTCCAATCCCAAAGAAAGGCAATGCCAAAGAATGCTCAAACTACCACACAGTTGCACTCATCTCATACGCTAGCAAAGTAATGCTCAAAATTTTCCAAGCCAGGTTTCAACAGTTTATGAACTGTGAACTTCCGGATGTTGAAGCTGGATTTAGAAAAGGCAGAAGAACCAGAGATCAAACTGCCAACATCCGCTGGATCATCGAAAAAGCAAGAGAATTCCAGAAAAACATCTACTTCTGCTTTATTGACTACACCAAAGCCCTTGATGATGTGGAACACAACAAACTGTGGAAAATTTTGAAAGAGACGGGAATACCAGACTGCCTTACCTGCCTCCTGAGAAATCTGTATGCAGGTCAAAAACCAACGGTCAGAACCAGACATGGAACAACGAACTGGTTCCAAACTGGGAAAGGAGTACATCAAGGCTATATACTGTCATCCTGCTTATTTAACTTATGTGTCTGCATATAAATATGCATCATGCAAAATGCCAGGCTGGATAAAGCACAAGCTGGAATCAAGATTGCTAGAAGAAGTATCAATAACCTCAGATATGCAGATGATACCATCCTTATGGGCAGAAATCAAAGAGGAACTAAAGAGCCTCTTGATGAAAGTGAAAGAGAAGTGCGAAAAAGCTGGCTTAAAATTCAACATTCAAAAAACTAAGATCATGGCACCTTGTCCCATCACTTCATGGCAAATAGATAGGGAAACAATGGAAACAGTGACAGACTTTATTTTCTTGGGCTCCGAAATCACTGCAGATGGTGATTGCAGCCATGAAATTAAAAGACGCTTGCTCCTTGGAAGAAAAGCTATGACAAATCTAGACACCATATTAAGAAGCAGAGACATTAGTTTACCGACAAAGGTTCATATAGTCAAAGCTATGGTTTTTCCAGTAGTCACGTAAGGATGTGAGAGTTGGACCATAAAGAAGGCTGAGTGCCTAAGAGTCGATGCTTTTGAACTGTGGTTTTGGAGAAGACACTTGAGAGTCCTTTGGACTGCAAGGAGATCCAACCAATCCATCCTAAAGGAGATCAGTCCTGAGTATTCATTGGATGGGCTGATGCTGAAGTTGAAGCTCCAATACTTTGGCCATCTGATGCAAAGAACTGACTCTTTGGAAAAGTCCATGATGTTGGGAAAGACTGAAGCAGGAGGAGAAGGGGATGACAGAGGATGAGATGGTTGGATGGCATCACTGACGTGATGGACATGAGTCTGAGCAAGCTCTGGGAGTTGGTGATGGAGAGGGGAAGCCTGGTGCTGCAGCCCATGGGGTCGCAAAGAGTCGGACACGACTGAGTGGCTGAACTGAAACTGATCGGAATGGACGAGTGAAGTCACTCAGGCTTTCAAAGCTGACACGCTCCCCTCCCGCCCCCAAACCTAACTGGAGAAGG
Organism: Madoqua kirkii; assembly: GCA_006408675.1. Classification (NCBI taxonomy): domain Eukaryota; kingdom Metazoa; phylum Chordata; class Mammalia; order Artiodactyla; family Bovidae; genus Madoqua; species Madoqua kirkii. Next base: position 9,519 of record SJYC01029612.1, on the reverse strand, counting down.
AAATGGTAGAGGGAAAGCAATGAATTGGGTTCTGGATTCCAGAGAACATCTCTGGCCCCATAAGAACCTATTGAACATATAGTTTCTCTACTCACAGGCAGGATTATAACTAAGGATACCCTCCACCCCATCTATCCATCAAACCATCCATTCATCCACCTGTACAGCCATATACCCATCTTTCCACTCATCCCTCCACTCATCTACCTATGCATCCATCCAACCATCTGTCTGCATATATTAAGCATTTACTATGTACCAGGTGTATTCTAGGTTCTGGGATACAGGTGGGGCTGCGAAGCTGTGCAACTCCAGGGAGCAGAGTGCATGCAGATATTCACATAGGTATCACACAGATAGATATTTGCATAGATCCACGGGAAACAGAGTTGAACAAGACAGGCAAGGTCTTTGATGGCATAAATCTTTCCTTCTAGAAAGAGGACAGAAAATAAACAAGCAAACAAAATGAATGAACAAGATTGTTTCACAAAGTAATAAGTTCTTAGAAGAAACCAAAACAGTGACATGACAGACGGTGACAGGTGAGGGACAGGGTGGGCACTGAGTTTGGATAGGGTGACCAGGAAAGGTGATATCTGAACAAAGGCCTGAATGATAAGCCCCAGCATGCCATGAAAGCTTAAGTCGTGAGTCTATCAGGTGGAAGGAATAGCACGTGCAAAGGTCTTGAGGTGGGAACAATTCTAGGAACCAAAATAATACCAATGAGACTAGGGCTTGCTGTGTGAAGGAGTGAGTGATAAGAGATGAATGCATTTAGGGTTCAGCAGCTGGGTGAATGGTTTGCACACTTACTGAGATGGAGAAGACTGAGGGAGAGCTAGCTGGTGGGAAGTGAATCAAATGACCTTTTTTGGTCATGTTACCCCCTTAGGTGCACATTAGATGTTCAAGTGGAGATACTGCATAGCTAATGGGGTTTAGTAGTTTGGAACTCAGAGGTCAGGGTAGAGGTATGAGTTTGAGAATAGTAGTGGACACGGGGATTGCTTGTCCAAAACCCATACCCTTTCTCATGATAACTACCTAATTTATACTCTGTAGTCCACATCTCCCTGTGCCTGGGGGAATAACTCCATCCATGCACTACGAGTGGAATACAATGCTCAAGTCTAAGCAACAGTGGGCCCCATCCTCTGGCCATGTGACTGGTCTGGAGTGGGCACTGGATCCTATTTGAATCAATGAAACTAAAGAAGGCAACAGTTAAGGCTTTCTGGCCTTCTCGAGAATATTCTGGAAGAAATCTCCTCTCTCTCCCTGAACATGAATAATCTGAAAGCCATTGGCAGCCATTTTGCCAGCTAGGTGGGGGTGGGGCAGTTTGCAGGATGACGGATTGAGGCAGCGGAAGGTAGAGCAGAAAGCACGAGAGACCAAAAGGTCAAAGTCTTTTAGTCTCTGAGGCTTACTCTGCATCAAAGTTTAATGAGACAAGAAATCCACCCCAAGGATCTAAACCAGATTGGGCTACAACCTCTGTTTCTTGCACTCAACACAACCCAGTGGATATAACAGACGTGGTGCTAGATGCATCTTCTTGGAAGAGAGTGTAGATGAACCAGGGTGTGAGTGGACCCAGAGGAAGGGGGCTGTGACTGCTGAAGGCAGCAGCCCCAGAAGTTTTCCCGTGTATAGTCTGGATCTTCTGCTGAAGAGGAAGTGAAAGCCCCGGGGAAAAACAGTGCCGGAGTAGCTAGATATGAACAACTTCTGCCATCAGCCAGCTCTGTGAGTCCTGGCAACTCATTCAACCTCCCTGAGCCTCAGGTCGCTCCTCTGTGAAAAGGAGGTAACAATACCCACAACGAAGGATGGTGTGAGGGTTACTGATATGAAGAACGTACTGGGCTCTGAGTGTGAAGGTTTCTGCACCTCCCTTTATTCTTGTCCTTGGTGGCATGATCCTCTCCATGCATTCTGAGGGACGCTGAGTCATTTCATTATAAAATTTAAAAAATGTAAGTGCTGCCTGAAATGACTCTGTCTCCAGAGAAGCAGTTGATCGTCGGGAACATTTGTTTCCCCTTTGCATGCATGTATCACATTTGAGCAGGAAAATAGATGCTCTAATTAGGAGAGAAAGAAGCATGAGCTCCAGACTGGTGGCTGCTCAGTGATGACTCACATGGGACAGGAAGGAAAGGCTGCTTCTAACAGGGGTCACCCTGCTGGGATGACACCCCCCCACCCTGAGAGGCCCCAAAGGTGGGAAACTCACAGAGCTTTTCCGGAACTGGAATGTAACTACTGGAGACTGAACCAGCCACAGGAGGCCAGGATGCTGGTTATGGAGGGGTTAACCTCCCTAAACCTTCTCCCCAAAGGGTAGAGAGTAAGGTTGTCCCAGCCTGTTGCCATACATCTCATCCACTGGGGAAGCATTTCTTGGTTGGGGCCAAGTTCCAGCTCTGCTATTTAATAGCTCCATGACCTGGGCCTGTTATTTAATGGTCCTGTACTCTGTTCTTTCATCTATAAAACATAAGATGAGGAGAGCAATTCTTCTGAGTGTGCTTATACATTGCTGGCAAGAATGCAAAACAGTAGACCTCCTATAGGAGGGAATTTGGCAGTATCTAGTTAAATTACATATGCATTTATCCTTTGACCCAGCAATCCCACTTCTAGGAATCTGTCCAAAAACCACAATGGCAAAACAGAAAAGATATATGCACAAAGCTACTTGTTGCAGTATGGTTTGTGATAGCAAAGGCTGGAAACAATCCAAATGCCCATCAGTTGGGGACTGGTTAAACTATGGTCCATCCATGCAATGAAGTTCCAAGCAGCAGCTAAAATGGTGAGGACTATTTACATATACTCCTTTGGGGTGATCTCCCAGCTACAATGTTGAGTGAAAACAAGTAAGGTGGGGAATACATGAAAAGATGCTCAGTATCCTTAGTTATTAGAGGAATGTAAACCCAAACTACAATGGGGTATCAGCTCACACTGGTCAGAAAGGCCACGATCAAACAGTCTACAAATAACAAACACTGGAGATTGTGTGGAGAAAAAACCCTCCTACACTACTGGTGAGAATGTAAATTGGTAAAGCCACTGTGGAAAACAGTATGGAGGTTCCTCAAAAAACTCCTGGGCATATACCCAGAAAAGATGAAAACTCTAATGTGAAAAGACAGAGGCATCCCAACGTTCACAGAAGCACTATTTAAAATAGCCAAGACATGGAAGCGACCTAAATGTCCACTGACAGATGAATGGATAAAGAAGATATGAGGGTGCGTGTGTGTGTGTATGCACACACACATACAATGCAATGTAACTACTGGACATATGTAATTACATACATACATATATATACATACAATGGAATATTACTCAGCCATGAAAAAGAATGAAACAACGCCATTTGCAGTAACACAGGTGCAACTAGAGATTATCACACTAAGTGAATGAAGTCAGAGAATTACAGGTATCTTATGATATCACTTAGATGTGGCATCTAGAAAAGTGACACAAAAGAACTTATTTTCAAAATAGAAATAGACTCATCAGCAGAAAACAAACTTATGGTTACCAAAGCAGAAAATGGGATGGGGAGGGAGGGATGAATTAGGAGTTTGGGATTAACAGATACACAGTAGTATATGTAAAATAGATAACAAAGACCTACTGTATAGTACAGGGAACTATATTCAATATCTTATGATAACCTATAATGGAAAAGAATCTGAAAAATTATATATATATGCACATATGTTTGTGAACTGAATCACTTTGCTGTACACCTGAAAATAACACAACAGTGTAAGACAACTACACTTCAACAAAAAGTATTAAAAAGTTAAGCAAACACATGGGGGAGATTCTAAATTGGAAACATGCAAACACTGAGTTAATGGTATGTAAAGTGTGATTTGAGTAGAGGAGTCAGGAGCACTTAGTGCTTTGTCTGTTTCATATGAGATGCTTCTGACAAGCTACTAACAGACAAACTGTTAGGAATAAAGGCTTCCCTTCCTCTCCCCAAAAGGAAAAAATAAAAGGAAAGGTGGAGAAAAGTATGTTTAGTATACAGCCATTTATTCAAGAAAGGAGGGAGAGAACATGTATACATGTGTAAACACACACAGAGCATTTTTAATTGGGATAGTAATCAGTGTTTGTTGAATGATTACCTATAGAGAGCTATGACAAACTTAGACAGCATATTAAAAACCAGAGACATCACTTTGCTGACATATAGTCAAAGTTATGATTTTTCTAGTAGGCATGTATGAATGTGAGAGTTGGAACATAAAGAAGGCTGAGTGCCAAAGAATTGATGCTTTTGAATTGTGGTGATGGAGAATATTCTTGAGGGTCCCTTGGACTGCAAGGAGATCAGGAAATCAACCCTGAATATTCACTGGAAGGACTGATGCTGAAGCTGAAGCTCTAATACTCTGGCCACCTGATGCAAAGAGCCAACTCACTGGAAAAGACCCTGATGCTGGGAAAGATTGAGGGCAGGAGGGGAAGGGGCAGCAGAGGATGAGAAGGTTGGAGAGCGTCACCGACTCGATGGACAAGAGTCTGAGCAAGCTCTGGGAGACAGTGGAGGACAGAGGAGTTAGGAATGCTGTGGTCCATGGGTTGCTCAGAGTCTGACATGACTTAGTGACTAAACAATGGTAACTTGCGAAAGGAGGAGGAAGGGGAAGGAGTCTAGATTTCTCTGAAAGTTCGTCATAATACCATTCCACTTTTGTAGATGTTTGAAATCTTCCATAATACAATATATGTATTTTAAAATGATTCTTCCTTTGACTTCACACGAACCAATGCACCCCACAGCATGGCAAAGAGCCACCCCAACCTAAGGCTTTACCCTGGACTTTTATGTGAGGGGCAGAAGCCTTTTCTTGGTTAAGTGATGGAATGTTTGGCATCTTTGTTCCACAGCTTAAGCTCCCCTAACTGATACACAATCCTGCCATTTATCCTCCAGGGTTTGGCTTAGCCTTTCCTTCCTGGCTTGAAAGGTTTGGATTCATCTTAGAGGGGAGCAGTCCTTCTTCCATAATAAGTTCTCCAGGAGATGGAAACCATGAATCTGGATCCCACCTCTTCCTTGGCTCCATCCCCAGGCCCACAAAGGAGTTGGAAATACATCTGGAGCTCTCTATATTTTTTCTGTTCACTTGTTCTATGAGCTAGGGACACTCGCTTTGGCACAATGGGTTCTGATGCTTTATCTTTAAAATACAGAGTTCTTTCATTTAAATCTTACAGTGACACCAGCCTTTTAAGCAGATAAAAGTAAGCTCTGGTTAAAATAGAGAAGAATTCAGATCCCTAAGGTCCATCTAGTCAAGGCTATGGTTTCTCCTGTGGTCATGTATGGATGTGAGAGTTGAACTGTGAAGAAGGCGGAGCGCCAAAGAATTGATGCTTTTGAACTGTGGTGTTGGAGAAGACTCTTGAGAGTCCCTTGGACTGCAAGGAGATCCAACCAGTCCATTCTGAAGGAGATCAACCCTGGGATTTCTTTGGAAGGAATGATGCTAAAGCTGAAACTCCAGTACTTTGGCCACCTCATGCGAAGAGCTGACTCATTGGAAAAGACTCTGATGCTGGGAGGATCTAGTCAAGGCTATGGTTTTTCCTGTGGTCATGTATGGATGTGAGAGTTGGACTGTGAAGAAGACTGAGCACTGAAGAACTGATGCTCTTAAACTGTGGTGTTGGAGAAGACTCTTGAGAGTCCCTTGGACTACAAGGAGATCCAACCAGTCCATTCTGAAAGAGATCAGCCCTGGGGTTTCTTTGGAAGGAATGATGCTAAAGCTGAAACTCCAGTACTTTGGCCACCTCATGCGAAGAGCTGACTCATTGGAAAAGACTCTGATGCTGGGAGGGATTGGGGGCAGGAAGAGAAGGGGACGACAGAGGATGAGATGGCTGGATGGCATCACGGACTTGATGGACGTGAGTCTGAGTGAACTCCGGGAGCTGGTGATGGACAGGGAGGCCTGGCGTGCTGTGATTCATGGGGTCACAAAGAGTCAGATATGACTGAGTGACTGAACTGACTGATAATGTCAACTGGTTCCACCTGAACTTCACTTTTCTCAAATCTTGAGCTAACCAATGCATTTTTGTTATGGAAATGTTTGCCTTAAGCTATGTCAATATACTATACATTTACCCTAGACTCTGTCTTCTAGTCAGTTCCACCTAAAGGCTCAGATCCTGTATGTTTTACTTGTTCATTGTTCTCCTAATCTATGTTAATAAAACTATATATTTGCTTGGAGATCTGCCTTTCTTTAAGATTCATGTCAATCGTTTTATGGCCCAGGATGACTCACCTAATGCCAATGTTATCTCAGTGCATGTTGTGGGTGAGGGGCCTGGTGCCATTCTCTGAGTTTTGAGACATTTCCTTTCTCTAATTAGCAGACTGCTAGTAGCTATATAATATCCGGCTAAAGACTAGCAAGGGGCACTCTTTCTTCCCTCTTCTGATGTCCATGTCAGAAACTTTCTTTATCTCTTTTATATTTTAATAAAACTTTATTACACAAAAGCTCTGAGTGATCAAGCCTTGTCACTAGCCCCAGATTGAATTCTTCTCCTCTGGAGGCCAAGAATCCCAGTGTCTTACGTGGTTCAGCAAAAACCTTTCAACAGCGCAACCCCATTATTTGGAAATTCTATAGTTGCAAATTTGCCTACCCTCTAGAATTTGTTTGTAACCTCAAATAAATAGTTATGACATTTTCACAATCATCTATAGACATGCAAAGATCTGGAACAAATTAAATTGCCTGACATGTATATTCTCAGCTGAGGTGGTCTTTTCATTTCCTCTTTCACGTTGTAAACAAGTATTTTTGCATTTTATTCAGTGCCACATTTTTCTTATTTCCATGTTTCTTGTTGATAATCTTGTTATTTGTAATAGCTGTCAAGTGTAGTGAAATGCACTAAAATCAATAAATATTTTAAAAATTTACTTTTGAAGTGTATTAGAATAAAATAATATTTATCTGCATTGTCCTTCTGAGTGAGTTTGTTTCCTGGAACACATGGCTACAACAGTGCAAGAAGCCTGTAGGAAACTAGATCAGCATTTCCTGTAGGAATGATATTTTCTTACATTTTAACTCAGTGACCATGTGATTCTATGGAAAATAACTACTGAGAATAATGAGAAAGGACTATGCCTGTGCATGAACACATGTCATATGTATATGTACCCCTCCACCCCTGCCACACACACACATTCATCTCGAGTTGGGCTTACTGTCTCGTTCCCCCATAGGAGAACTCAGGCTGAGGGAATTTCTTGGTGCAGAGCAGTGCCAGTCTGAGGAAAGGTGAGTTGATGAGGGTAAAGTGAAACATTTCTTCTTACTCTCACTAATCTGTTTTGTTTTGTCTTTGCTCCACCAGGGTCCTATAACCTCCCATCTAGATTTTGGAACTCTTACTTTCATCCATTACTGGTTGCTGAGCAGGTGTTTCTGTGAGGCAAGAGTACAAAGACCTCCTATTCAATCACCTTCCTAATGTAAACCTGACATCTTTGGTTTTTCTTCCTTAGAAACCAGAGCTCCCTAATGTCTCTCTCTCTCTCTCTCTCTTTTTTTTTTTTTTTTTTGGACTCAAAACCAGATTAGAATCTTGAATCCTCAGAGGTCTTTTTTTGTGCTTCGTAAAGCTGGCTTTGGGGAATTTCTACTGAAAGCTCCTCCAGGCAAAGAGCAGTGTTCTCATAAAGACTAAGTGATTTAAGACAAAACAGAGGCAGGATTCCACCCTGGGGCTCTGTCTGGTGAGTCTTCTCTGTCTCCTAACTCACAGTGTATCCAGAGGCCACAGTCATGGACAAAGGGGAATATTAGAGAAAGAAAGGAAGAGAAAAGACATAAGATAAGTTTGAGGGAAAGAAGACTGAGACAGAAGTTTAGAGAAATGGATAAGATCATATTTAGGAAGGAGCATGTAATCATAATATAGACATTTGGACTTCAGCCTGCATCTATCCTGTGCATTTCAGAAAAATCACTCTCCTGGCATCTAAAGAATGATGGATAGCATGGTATCTTTGAAGTAGGTTCAAAGTGTTCAATATCTATCTAAAACTAAAAATATATTATATTTAGGGCTTTAACTTTATTCCTTCCTTTATAGATGAAAAATGCTTGTCACTTACTTTCCTTTGATTACATTGTAAATAATTCATGAATCTGGGTTTCAACACAATTAGTCTGATTGCAGACCTCATACTTTCAGGTACTGTAAAGTACTGTGCTGTAATAAATCCAAGAAATGATAATGATTTAAACTAATTTCATTATGAATGAGACAAATGCACTGATTTTTAAAGTAGGTAAAATTAGTTGTACTTTTTAGTAATGTATGAGAGAAGAGGATGCTATTCAGATGGGTTTTTTTCTTTTTAAAATTTAGGTATAATTGACATATAATATTATATTTGTTTCAAGTGTACACCATAACCTACATCTTATGAAATGACCACCACAATAATCTGATTAACACCCATCACCATAGATAGTTACAACTTGATTTCTGGCCTAGGAATAAAAAAAAAAAAATTAAGACTCTGTCAACTTATGTTAATGAATCACAGAAAATTTTGCTTCCATAATTGAATTCTACTTTCAGTTATCTATATCACACATTTTTAGAGTATTCAGTATTGCATTTCAAGGCCACAATATTATGGAAGGAAGAGTTTATTCTTAAAGACATTTCACAGAGTGCCTCCTATAAATAACATCTATTGCTTCCAGCTTCTCTTGTTTTCATGTTTGCCATTTCCTCCTAGGAGTTCCCTGCTTTCTCACACATATCATCAGGTCTAGATGATACCTGATTGCCTTAGTGAAACTGTGATCATGATTTTCATTGGTCTTCTGGAATTTTCCAATAAAACAAAATGATGAAAAGACACTTCTTACTACAAAACCACTATCAGTAATGAATGATCAAATTTTTAAAAATACTCATCTAACAATTTCCATAAGTAAAGTACATGAAAATCTGTAAGAGCAGTTTTGGTAATTTTGAAAAATGGTAGACCCAGTTTGCTCAGAATAGGCATCTATTTAGTTTTTTCTTCAACATATTTGCCATGAATCTTAAACTGTTACAGCTATGACCTCCTTAGATTATAATGAAGATATGACATGTGTATTCAGATGGATGTGGGTTTAAAAGAGATGATGTGTCTGAATGTGTGTGGAGTAGAGGGAACTATGTAACTATGATACAGGTTAGGCATGTATTAGCTTTTCCTTATTTCCATTCTCTTTTCATTTCAGTTTACTGTTTTCTCCTCTATTTTCTTTCTATAGCTCTGTAACTATAAGCATTACAAGTTTTGACAAGTCTTTTAAACTATATGAAGTTTAGATCCATACATAAAAAAGGGATTAATGTTCTCCTATTTGTGTTTATACAGATTAGAGATAATATTTGCACATTTTCTGCAGCACTGGAATAGTAGGCAAGTAC
>SJYC01029611.1:0-19790 GCA_006408675.1 Madoqua kirkii | reverse complement strand
TATAAGCATTACAAGTTTTGACAAGTCTTTTAAACTATATGAAGTTTAGATCCATACATAAAAAAGGGATTAATGTTCTCCTATTTGTGTTTATACAGATTAGAGATAATATTTGCACATTTTCTGCAGCACTGGAATTAGTAGGCAAGTACCTTAATGAATGGTCGTTGATGCTGCTGTTTTAACTGAACTTTAACTGCACATTTTAATATTCAGTTCAGTTGCTCAGTCGTGTCCAACTCTTGGTGACCCCATGAACTGCAGCACACCAGGCCTCCCTGTCCATCACCAACTCCCGGAGTTCACTCAGACTCAAGTCCATCGAGTTAGTGATGCCATCCAGCCATCTCATCCTTTGTCGTCCCCTTCTCTTCCTGCCCCCAATCCCTCCCAGCATCAGAGTCTTTTCCAATGAGTCAGCTCTTCGCATGAGGTGGCCAAAGTACTGGAGTTTCAGCTTTAGCATCATTCCTTCCAAAGAAACCCCAGGGCTGATCTCTTTCAGAATGGACTGGCTGGATCTCCTTGCAGTCCAAGGGACTCTCAAGAGTCTTCTCCAACACCACAGTTCAAAAGCATCGATTCTTCGGCACTCAGCCTTCTTCACAGTCCAACTCTCACATCCATACATGACCACAGGAAAAAACCATAGCCTTGACTAGACAGACCTTAGTCAGCAAAGTAATGTCTCTGCTTTTGAATATGCTGTCTAGGTTGGTCATAACTTTCCTTCCAAGGAGTAAGTGTCTTTTAATTTCATGGCTGCAGTCACCACCTGCAGTGATTTTGGAGCCCAAAAAAATAGTCTGACACTTTTCCCACTGTTTCTCTATCTATTTTTCATTAATATTAATGAATAAATATTAACAAATGGCTTACCTGAATCCTTTATAATTATTTTGAACCTTCTAGATTGCATCTTAGTATGTGTTCATTAGCAATTATTAGAAAAAATGTTTTAATACTTGTGTGTTACCATCTAATCAAATGAAACTACAGACCATTTTAGAGGCTGGCAAAGCCCTATGATGTCAATATTGAAAAAAAATTATGTTGATTATAATGAGAGAAGGTAATTAATGAATTATTAATATTAAGGCACAATTTTAGCATAATACCAGTGATAGAACCATTGCAAATTAGCAGAGAAGAAAAGTGCTAACAAAGATGAATACATTATGTAGAATTTTTTATGACAATTCACTACAAAATTTCTAAAACCTTCTCAAGAATTTGCTTTTTCACACTGATTTTATGTATTGATGCTACATTTCTTATTGTGTGAATTAACCAAGGAACAATATATACTCAATTGTATGGTATTATTTTCCTTAGGTTTAAAACACTGCAGAGCTTTACTCAGTACTCTGAAGATTGGTAAACACCCATTTGTAAGGAACATGGACTTATGCATTACCAAGCAGGATGTCCCTTTCCAATGATACCCAGTTTCATCCCTCCTTCTTCTTGTTGCTGGGAATCCCAGGACTGGAAACTCTCCACATCTGGATTGGCTTTCCCTTTTGTGCTGTGTACCTGACCGCACTGATAGGGAACTTCACTATCCTATTTGTGATCCAGGCTGAGAGCAGTCTACACCAGCCTATGTTCTACTTCCTGGCCATGTTGGCTACCATTGACTTGGGTCTCTCCACAGCTACCATCCCTAAGATGCTTGGGATCTTCTGGTTTAGTCTCAAAGAGATCCTCTTTGAAGCATGCCTCTCCCAGATGTTTTTCATCCACAACTTCACTGGTATGGAATCAGCAGTCCTCTTGGCCATGGCTTATGACCGCTATGTGGCCATCTGCAACCCCCTCCGATATAGCACCATCCTCACCAACAGGGTCGTTTCTATGATTGGCATTGGTGTGTTAGTGAGATCATTTATTTCTGTCATTCCATTTGTATTTCTCATTTTACGGCTGCCCTTCTGCGAGAAACAAGTCATCCCTCATACCTACTGTGAACACATGGGTCTTGCTCGCCTGTCTTGTGCCAGCATCAAGATCAATATCATCTATGGCTTAGGTGCTATTTCAATCCTAGTATTTGATATCATAGCCATTACCCTTTCTTATGTTCAGATACTCCGTGCTGTTTTTCGTCTTCCTTCTCGTGAAGCACGACTCAAGTCTCTCAGCACATGTGGTTCCCATGTTTGTGTAATTCTTGCCTTCTATACACCAGCTCTATTTTCCTTTATGACACATCGCTTTGGCCGAAATGTCCCCCGTTATATTCACATACTTTTGGCCAATCTCTATGTTACAGTGCCACCAATGCTCAACCCTGTCATATATGGAGTCAGAACCAAGCAGATCTATGACCGTGTGAAAAAAATATTACAAAAATAAGGAATTAAAATGGAATAGCACTTTATATGTATAAGATGGAACTTTTGAGCAGGGAAACAACTTATTATATTAAATTATGTACATTTAAGTGTGATTGACAAAATATGTATTTTTGCTCCCTTCTGTAACTATTTCAATGAGTTCATAGACTAAAAATCTAAGCTTTGTTATCCAAATCAAATGGTAAGTGAAAAAGTCTGTCACAGTCTTTATATATGATATTTGTAGATTCGAAGTAGAAATATAGAATGTACCTTTTTTTTTGGTATTATATCATTCATGTGGATTTTTTTGATGTTCTCACTCCCTCTTTATCTCCAAGTTGCCCTGTAACTGTTTCCCTCTTCTTACTTTGCAATCCTCTCTTGTTTCTCCTTCTTTTTCTCATTTTCTCTACCTTTAGAATGCAATCATTTTTATTTTAAGGACTGAAATATGATAGCCTTTGATTTCATCATAAATATTATAGACATAGACTCAAGTCTCTCAGCACATGTGGTTCCCATGTTTGTGTAATTCTTGCCTTCTATACACCAGCTCTATTTTCCTTTATGACACATCGCTTTGGCCGAAATGTCCCCCGTTATATTCACATACTTTTGGCCAATCTCTATGTTACAGTGCCACCAATGCTCAACCCTGTCATATATGGAGTCAGAACCAAGCAGATCTATGACCGTGTGAAAAAAATATTACAAAAATAAGGAATTAAAATGGAATAGCACTTTATATGTATAAGATGGAACTTTTGAGCAGGGAAACAACTTATTATATTAAATTATGTACATTTAAGTGTGATTGACAAAATATGTATTTTTGCTCCCTTCTGTAACTATTTCAATGAGTTCATAGACTAAAAATCTAAGCTTTGTTATCCAAATCAAATGGTAAGTGAAAAAGTCTGTCACAGTCTTTATATATGATATTTGTAGATTCGAAGTAGAAATATAGAATGTACCTTTTTTTTTGGTATTATATCATTCATGTGGATTTTTTTGATGATTCTCACTCCCTCTTTATCTCCAAGTTGCCCTGTAACTGTTTCCCTCTTCTTACTTTGCAATCCTCTCTTGTTTCTCCTTCTTTTTCTCATTTTCTCTACCTTTAGAATGCAATCATTTTTATTTTAAGGACTGAAATATGATAGCCTTTGATTTCATCATAAATATTATAGACATCCAAAATTGTGTCATAGATTAGGTACTTATTTTGCACATAAAATTGAACTAGGTAAATGAATGCCTATAAAAGCTTCATTATAAATGATTGTGTAGAGTTTGTCGCAGATATATTTAGGTTTCATAAACCAAGCTATGACATAAACGTAAGTAAAGAAACCATCTATAACTGGAATGGTTGACTACATTCACATTCTTAGTTCTATATATTCTATAACTTATTTTTAGATTAATTTTGTGGTTCTGTTTCCTTTTTTCATTAACAGACAGAACTTGTTTGGTTCTAGTTCTGTCTTTAATATACATATTTCAATGATCCTAAATTTCCTTATTTTATAAGCATTGCCATAGTTTTATTTTAAAGGTTAAGCATGAAGACTTAATTACATGGCATAATGTTTATATAGTAATCAATATAGTACCTGTATGGTTTTTATAGTAAATATACATAATTATTAACCATTAACGTTATCATCAGACTTCCTTGGTAGCTCAGTGGTGAAGAATCCACCAGCCAATGCAGGAGATGTGAGTTTGATCCCTGAATAGGGAAGATCTCTGAGAGAAATAAAATGGCAACCCACTCCAGTATTCTTGCTTGGGTAATCCCATGGACAGTGGGACCTAACTGGCTACAGTCCATGAGGTTGCAAAAGAGTTGGACATGATTGAGCGGTTAAGCAACTACAACAGCATTATCATTATTATCATTTGTGTTATCATATTTTGTTATTGATGCTCACCCTTGACAACAATGTTTCTATTAGTTTGTGGGTTTTTATTTTAATATTAGCCTTATATAAAATACCCTGAAGCTATAGTGACACAACAACAATTAGTGTCAAATTTAATATTAGTGTCAAATTTAATATATATTATCCACAAATTTAAATAATATTTTTTATGTTTATGTTTAGCATTACCTCTTAGTCTTTAAAATAGAAATTTGTAATTTGTAAATAATTCCATACTTTATTTTTCTCTTTATCCATATATAATGTGAGGAAAGTTATCTCCACAATCTTCTGTCATTTCATTTATATCTGTTACTTTTAATCATATATTCCTCTTTCTAATTTCGTGTATCCTAATTTCTTATATCATCAATCTGATGACTCTGTCACTGAAGTACCTTTATCATCATGCACTTTCAATCTTCCAGATCAGCTGATTTTATTTCATTTGTTGTTGCTGTTGTTTAAGCACTAAGTTGTGTCTGACTTTTTATAACCCCATGGACAGTAGCCTGCCTCTATCCATGGGATTTCCCAGACAAGAATACTGAAGTGGTTTGCCATTTCTTCTCCAGCTAATCTTCCTAATCCAGGGATTGAACCTGCATCTGGAGTCACCAGAGAAGCTCTTTTATTTCAGAATTATCTGAAACATTTTCATTTTGCCTCTGATTCTACCATCTTACTGTTTCCAGCAATCAGCATATGATTTTGTACTTTTGCTACATAATCTATGCCAAAAATATTCTTCTCCAGCTAATCTTCCTAATCCAGGGATTGAACCTGCATCTGGAGTCACCAGAGAAGCTCTTTTATTTCAGAATTATCTGAAACATTTTCATTTTGCCTCTGATTCTACCATCTTACTGTTTCCAGCAATCAGCATATGATATTTGTACTTTTGCTACATAATCTATGCCAAAAATCTCTCCCAGTTTCAGTTTTACTATTACATTTAACATTCTTTTTGGTCATCATTTTGTAGAGGTATGCCTGTTGCTGCTGCTGCTGCTGCTGCTGCTGCTAAGTCGCTTCAGTCATGTCTGACTCTTCGCGACCCCATAGACTGCAGCCTACCAGGCTCCTCTGCCCATGGGGTGGGTTTTCCAGGCAAGAGCACTGGAGTGGGTTGTCTAGTCCTTAATAAACTCCTCCGCAATCCAAATATACCTACTTTATAAGACTTACTGGGACGACCCAGAGGGGTGATATGGGGAGGGTGGAGGGAGAGGAACTCAGGATGGGGAACACGTGTATACCTGTGGCAGATTTATGTCGATGTATGGCAAAACCTATACAATATTGCAAAGTAATTAACCGCCAATTAAAATAAGTAAATTTATATTTTAAAAAGACTTACTGACTTGCCCTCCCTTCCCCAACAACTAAATATTAATATTACACCAATTTTGTAACATTTACATTTTAAAATCTATTACTCAAAGGAATCTTATTTCAGAAAAACACTGGTTTACATGGGAATGAATTTCTATATATTAACAAACTCTAGGAAAATTTTTCTTACACTATTTAAAGTAGAATAATGCTTACTTTTTTCATTTATTGTTCATTTATTCAAGGTTCTCTTACAACTTAATATAATATCTTGCAATGACTGCCTATCATCCCCTCTCTTCCTAGATTGTATGAAATTTAATGCTACTTACCTATTAAGTGACTCACAAGCTACTCAATAAATGTCTGCTGAATGAATCAAAGAAAGAATGAAAGAACTTATGTGCTCATTTATCAGTCTTAACATAACACAAGAAAGTTGATACCAAATATGTGTATTGGTATAAGTTATTATACCAGAAACTACTGAAACAGGCTGGGTAAAGGATACATTGTATTGAGAAGAAAAGAGTAACTGGTTTAATTATGAAAACAGGGAGCAAGTAAGTTAGCAAAGCTTTCCAATCCAATGAATTTATTCATGTGAAATAGAATATAAACTGGCAAATTATTTGTAACAAGTAATAGCAACATTAGGTAATAATTGTCTTAAACATGTTTGCAATTATTATCCTGGTTAGGATGTCTCATCATTACAAATTAAAAAAAATCATAGTATAAATTTACTTCAGTGTAATGAAATATACTGCTTTGTATAACAATAAGCTCAGTGAAGAACAGGATCAGCTGCCCAAAATGTAATCAAGGTTTCAATTTCTATGTAGCTTTTTAGGAACTAAAAAAATTCTCTCCATAGGAATATTGAAGTCTTCCTTTCATGATTGAATGCCAAGTTTTAATTTTTCTATGATTAAATACTATGCTTTTATCTTTGTGCTCTCATCATTTTAAAAACACATTTTGATTTATGACTTTGAAATGTTAGCATAACATATCTTTTCTTTCTTTGGTTCCCATTCATTTCATTTATCCAAATACATTCCTTTTTATAATTTTTATGTTATTTATTTTTTATTATCTTAACAACCAGTAAGACTAGCACTGTATGGGAAAAAAATTAAAGACTTTGTCTTATAGAAAAATTATGATATGTCAATAAATTATTGATGAGTGCTAAGACATGGATGTGGGAAGGGAAGATACATGTGTCAGTGATTGATGCCCTAAATTGTATTTTTATATTTAATAAAATTGTGATGCAAAATTCAGCCAGTAAGAGATTCTGTCTACTTCATTCTATTCACTTCATATGCATAGGTTTTGATGGCATTAGTTTTGTGTCTCTGACTTCCTATCAGCAATATATGCTTGCATTGGGGAAAAGGTGTGGACTAAAGACTATGTCTGCCTCCACATCAGTCCCTTTGCCCCAGGTACAGATAATGGAGTTTTCCTCAGGAGACTCTGAGTTGTTATCTTGATTTCCATAGGGGATTTGAGTTGACTTTGCTTTCAGAAATGACCCTAAAGATCCTAAGTACAGGTATATAAAACTATATTCTCTTTCATAGGTGTGTTGGAGTTCTCTAGCCCTATTCCTCCTGAAGGTAAGTTTCCTTTGAAATGTGTGATGGAGATGGATAGTCCTGAGAGACTACTGTTCAACAGTGAAGGAATGAGCTACAGTTGAGTTTATCAAGCTCTATATCACCACTGTAGAAAGACTTTCTGACAGAAAGAGTTTTTCAGTGGGTCATGCTGAAACAATTTAAATTTTTAAATAATCATCTGTAAAGGGAACTTAAATTATGGTATAAATGATGATCTCTACTGCCAGGGATAATTGTGTATTGGAGCAATTTGTGTATTATAATGATTAAAAAATAAGATCATCATAGACCCAGAGTTAAGTGCTAGTTTATAAAGCTTATTACCAAGAGGGAAGCAAGTAAGAAATCTGAAGATGGAGATTAAATACAGTCTAGAAGGATTTACTGGCTGGGGATTCTCTATTTTAGTCATAACAATATTAAAATACTTCCCAAAACTTAGACTTTTGTCTCTCATTTTAATCAAGAGTTGATTAGCCCGAGACTCCTCTTCCTTCCTCCCTTTCTTCTTTTCTTTATCCCATCCTTTTTTCCTTCCTTTTCACTTCCATTTTCGTTTTCTTCTTTCCCTTCTTCCCCACACTCCTCTGCCTCCTTCTTTTCTTCATTAGTGCTGTACTATCTCTCCTTGTTTTTTGTTCCAGAAAGAAGGAGGAGAGAAAGAAAAAGGGAAGAAGAAAAAAGATGGAAGAAAAGGAAAAAAGAGATGACAGAAAAGAAAGAGAATGAAAGACAGACAAGGTGAGGAAGAAAGAGAGAAAGAATGGAAAACCATAACTACATTGTGGTAAATTAGGAGTACAGATTTAATCAGCCTGAGGTTGACCCTCATTACTGTGATTAGAAAGGTGTTTTTATTCTCTGAAATCATCTCCTTTTAACAAAATTTTCACTGCTCACTCTCAAACTCTCCCCAACACATGGCAAGGAAGTGTAAAGCTTTTAGATATTTTGAGATTTCTTAGCATTATGGCAGCCAGTAGAAACCCTGGAGATTCTTTATTCTATATATCCCAGCAGACTATTAATATCAAAGAGACACATATGTCTCCTGGAGGTTATTTCAGGCTGTAACGTTTCCTCATTTTGTGCAGCTATCTCCATACACTATGTACAGTATAACTTGTAGATCTTTGTATACCTTTTTTCTATATCTGTGGTATATTACAGTGTGTCATTGGGGTTTATGGAAAAATATGAAAGGATAACTAAATGAAGCTTATTTCTTCATTTAGGACATGGTATTTAGTGTAAATATTGATACTGAATAAACTGGTTTAAGAAATTCTGCTTGATTTGCATTACTCTGTATATCTTGGTGCAACTCTGTTCCCATATATATGGAGAAGGAAGTGGTAACCCACTCCAGTTTTCTTGCCTGGAGAATCACATGGACGGAGAAGCCTGGTAGGCTATAGTCGGACAGACTGAGTGACTTCACTCACTTACTTACTTATGGTTTATGTGCAGGTATCTGTATCTGATGTTCTGTGATTTGGTGTTGATACGCTTAATTAGGGTATACTTTGCCTTCAAAAAGACTAAAATCTCAATATAAACATAAACTCCTTCATGTTCCATTAATGAATTCTATGTCTTGTATGAGGTTTGAGCAAGTGAGCATAAGATATTACTGCCTAATATTCAGAGTAAGGTCTTTCATAAAGTTAATTTTCCTTCCACTGAAAAATAGTCTGTCTGTGACAATACCTGCTTTTGTATGTAAGTTTTAGCATTAACTTTAATAATAAAAATAGAGATAAAAATTAAACCTACTGGTGTGAGTTTTTCTCACTCGTATTTTCACTTCCAGAGATGGTCAACTCTGTCTTCTCATTGATGCCAAGATGCTCCACACCAACACTTCCACTTTCCACCCAGACACCTTTTTCCTTGTAGGCATCCCAGGACTTGAGAATGTCCATGTCTGGATCTCCCTGCCTTTTTGCTTCATTTACTTAATGGCTCTGCTGGGCAATGCACCATTTTGCTGATTATCTGGTCTGACCACACTCTGCGGGATCCCATGTTCTACTTTCTAGTCATCTTATCAGCCATAGATCTGGCCCTCTCCACATCTGCAGTGCCCCGGATGCTGGGGATATTCTGGCTTGATGCACATGAGATTAGTTTCTCAGCCTGTGTGGCTCAGATGTTCCTGACACACACCTTTACAGGAATGGAGTCTGCAGTCCTGCTGGCGATGGCTTTTGACCGCTACGTGGCTATCTGTGCACCACTCCACTACACAACCATCCTGACACCCCAAGTACTAGCAGGCATTGGTATTGGTATTATAATGCGCCCAGTTCTACTCATGCTTCCCATTCTCTACCTAACCCATCATCTGCCCTTCTGTGGGGCTCGAATTATTGCTCACTCCTACTGTGAGCACATGGGAATTGCCAAGTTGGCCTGTGCCAGCATTCGGATTAATGCCATTTATGGACTTTTTGTGGCTTCTTTTCTCATTTTGGATGTGGCACTGGTTGGGATTTCTTATGCCTACATCCTCCATGCAGTTTTCCGCCTCCCATCTCGAGATGCTCGCCACAAAGCCCTAAATACGTGCGGGTCCCATGTAGGGGTCATGTTTGTTTTTTATACACCTTCCCTATTCTCCTTCCTCACTCACCGTTTTGGCCAAAAAATTCCACCTTACATTCACATCCTTGTTGCGAATCTCTATGTGGTCATTCCACCTGCCCTCAATCCTATTATCTATGGTGTGAAGACAAAGCAGATTCGTGCACATGTGAGTCATGCTTTCAGCTCAAAATAGGGTTGTTTCCTTAGTTCTTGAAGGCATGGATGTAACTGAAATAGTAACTTTCAGTCTACTGTAGACTGATCATCTTTTAAAATGTTCCCTATATCAAAAGGTCTTGCAGATACTAGAAGAACAAATGTTTGGTCTTAAATTTCAGTGTTTCCTTTTCCTATTGGTGTTGAGTATTCTTCTGAATAAATTACATTTATTCATTACAGTAGGGCAACATTCTATTGGAAATCCTTTCATTTTTAACTATGGAGGTTGAGTGAAACTTCATATCCATCTATTTGAAAATGACATAGCATTTCAGTGGGGAAAAATTAGTTTATTATATGTGCCTTGGTTTCCTCTGAATAAAATAAATAAATTTAAATATAAAAATTTGAAAAGATCTTGGGAGAGCTCATCAATAAATTTTTTTAATGTATCTGATTTCTTTAAGAATGGTACTGGCTATTAAATGAGTTGTTGAATGCATCTCAAGTTCTTCCCTTTCATTTCAGTTCTCTTTTCCTTACTCTTCAGGAAAATCTATAGGCAATATGTGCCCTCACTATGTCACTATACTTCTGTCTTTCTGGAGGCATATGAAATGAAAGAACCTGAAAAAAGTACTTATATTACAGCATGAAAATTTTGTTATGAGAAGATTGAATGTACAGAATTCTAACAGGTGGATTTTGAGTCAGGTTAAACTAGGTGTATTTTGTGTGTGTGAGGTAAAGACGTTGTTATTTTAGTCGCAAAGTCATGTAGGACTCTTGTGATCCCACAAGCTGTAGCCCAGTGGGTTCCTCTGTGAGATTCCTCAGGCAAGAATATTGGTGCGGGTTGCCATTTCCTTCTCCAGGAGATCTTCTGACCCAAGTATTAAACCCATGTTTCTTGTGCTGGAAAGTGAGTTCTTTACTACTGAGCCACCAGGGAAATGGAAGAGGGGTGGATACTTTGGTTTATCTACATATGTTTAACATATTTAGGAAAGCTTTTACCTAAAAAAGCCACTTCTCCTCCAAAGACCTCTTTATTTGTGGAATGTAGAATGCATTTATCATTTTGGTTGATGCTTTGCAAAAGTAGTTGAATTTCAGGCATTAGGTAGAAACAAGTTTTGAAAGTCAGCTATTATAAAGGAATTTGATGAATATTCTCACAAATACTTTTTGTTTTCTTATAAAGACATATTTCCACTATGACTCTGAGGCATTTAAGGCATTATTGATTAATGTTTCTAAATTAGTTGTGGCAGAAATAATTTCATAAAAATAATGAAATAGAACACAAGACCAACTGTTTAATAAGAGTTTAGGAACTAATTTTCTGATGGTAAGCTCACAATATGATAAGAGAAAAATGACTGCACAATTTTATAATATCACTAAATGGATTAGAACACATATTTTCAGAAATTGGAAATGGGAACAATAGGGTATATATCAGCAAGGCACAGGGACTGAAGATTCAGCAAAATCTCTCTTGAAGGAATTAATGTAAGGTGACACAAGGCACGTCTAAATATGATATATTTGAAGAATTTGTTTCTTGTAACATCTTAAGTACTTAAATGCTCTTTTTTCTTAGAGAATGGAAGATACAAAAAATGAATTTTAATGACATCTTTTCAAGAGTTCATCCAAGAGCAGTCTTTTGAGTGTTTTTGTTCAATGAGATGTTGTATTTCATTTGCAGCACAACTTAAAGTTAATATTACAAAAGACAACAAAAACTAAAAGATTAACTTTTATTATTAATAAGTTATTAATTTACACTTATTAAATTGACTTTAAATCATTATTTAATGTGTGAGCCCACTTTTAAAGTCACCCAGGATTACCAAAACCATTCTCAAACTAAATGCATATCTATCTTTAAAGGAAACATATACATATTTCTGGAGACTGATAGGATTCATATGCATTAATCAGTAAGCCATGACATTCCTTATTAAAACCTTAAGAGTAGCTTTATAGTCAAATCAAATCTAACAATGCTTTTACAGATTTAATGTTGACTCCAATCACACAATCAAAATTATGTCTGCATTTTTTCCCTTAACCTAGATGACTGTGACTAATGGTAAGAAGTAGGTTTTTGTTACTTCTGTCTTTTAGAATCACTTTTACCTGTAAAAACAAACCACTCAAGTGCTTGTCATTTTCCTTAGGCATAGATTCTAAGGAATATTAATAAATTATTAAAATAAATATTTAATAATTATTAACTAAAATATTAATTAATTACTTTTTATTAATCCTACCCATCATCTGATACCTGAACTAAGCACAAGAACTGAAGGAACTGAAGCACATGACATCACATGAGACAACTTTCTGAAGATATCTGAACCAGGGCTATTGATGTTTGTCATCAAACCTTTGATGATGACATTATGGTTCAGATGATCTCCAATATCTATGATCTTGATAACCTAGGGACTTTAGACCAGAAGTGGCCTAAGTGTTCTTCCTCTAACCTTTCTTGTTACCTGAATGAGCCCTGAATATTTATCTAATCTGCATACTTTCCCTGTAACATAAAATAATGTACCAGGAAAGATCCCTCCTGGCATTTGAGAGACAAAAAACTGCTGAAACTGGGAAGCCTGACTCTTGGTTAGCAGTGCTTTAGAGAATCTCAATAAAAAGTGGATATGTAAAAAATAATGATAATAAACAGAAATCTTAATTAAATGGAGTCAGGAGACTAGAAGAGGGAGTGCTTATCTCTTGGAGCAACAGTAGAATCCAATGGGAAGAAGCAATGCTCTTCTTTCTTGGCAAAGATTAAGCCAATAAAAAGCCATAGACTTTCATTTACTATAGCCCGACCAAAATTCCTTTTATCCTTATGTACATAAAAATGTTCTCATTCCCTTGTTTTGTGGGACCTGGCATATGGTTCTTTATAGATCCCAAATCATAATTATTTACTGACCATCAGTAAACCAATTTTTGTTGGATAAATATCTGGCAGTCTAATTGTTTTAGGTCAATATATGTAACAGATTTTGAAGTTTTCCAGTTATCTATTATCAATTTGTAATTTAATTCTTGTCAGTGAAACTTTTGTATAATTTGAATCATTCATTGATAAGATGTTTTATAGGGCAGAATATATTTTATCTTGTTAAGTAGTATCCGGGCACTTGAAAATAATTTGTACTTGGCTGTTTGGGAGGAACTGTTTTAGTAATGTTAATTATATCAAGGTGTTTAATAGTGTTTGTGATCTATTTATATTCTTATTGATTTTTTTTCTGCTTGTTATACCAATTATTTATTTTTCTCTCCTTGTCATATCAACTATTGATATTTTTAATTATGATTTTATGTATGTATCACTACAGTTCTATCAGTTTTTTTCTGCACATATTTTGAAGGTACTAAAGAAAGTGTACTAAATTTTTGTGATTGTGAGGTCTTCAAGATAAAATTACTGCTTTTAATGATAAAAAGTCACTCTTTCTCTCTGATAAGAGAATTGCTTGAAAATTTACTTTTTCTAGTATAGTCATTTTCTTTTAGTTAATGTTCAATTCAGTTCAGTCACTCAGTCATTTCCGACTCTTTGAGACCCCATGAACTGCAGCACGCCAGGCCTCTCTGTCCATCACCATCTCCTCATCTCCTGGAGTTCACTCAGACTCACGTTCATCGAGGCTGTGATGCCATCCAGCCATCTCATCCTCTGTTGTCCCCTTTCTCTCCTGCCCCTAATCCTTCCCAGCATCAGTCTTTTCCAATGAGTCAACTCTTTGCATGAGATGCCCAAAGTACTGGAGTTTCAGCTTTAGCATCATTCCTTCCAAAGAAATCCCAGGGTTGATCTCCTTCAGAATGGACAGGTTGGATCTTCTTTCAGTCCAAGGGACTCTCAAGAGTGTTCCCCAACAACACAGTTCAAACGCATCAATTCTTCAGCACTCAGCCTTGTTCACAGTCCAACTCTCACATCCATACATGACCACAGGAAAAACCATAGCCTTGAGTAGACGGAATTTAGTCAGCAAAGTAATGTCTCTATTTTTGAATATACTATCTAGGTTGGTCATAACTTTTCTTCTAAGGAGTAACCGTCTTTTAATTTCATGGCTTCAATAGTACACTATAAAGTTTTCCA
The DNA here is from genome assembly GCA_006408675.1 of Madoqua kirkii. Lineage (NCBI taxonomy): Eukaryota > Metazoa > Chordata > Mammalia > Artiodactyla > Bovidae > Madoqua > Madoqua kirkii. Next base: position 5,662 of record SJYC01029611.1, on the reverse strand, counting down.
TTATTTGATCTGAACAAATTTATTTCTTTATATTTAAAGTTATATTCTAATAGAGCCTTCTAATAGTTATAGTATCACAAGGTGTGATATTAGCAAAAGGTGTGATTTGCCATAGATGTGTGGAATAGAGTAAAATCCCACAAAATCAACCATACACATAGACTCAATTGATTTTCAATGAGAAAGTCAAATTAATTCAATGTGTGAAGACATTTTATGCAAAAAATAGTCCTGGGAAAACTAAATATTCAAATGAATGAGAGTTAAATTGGATCTATCTCACACCATGTAAAAATTTAACTTAATTAATAACCTAAACATTAGGGCTAAAAAAATAAAACTCAAGAAAAATTAGGACTAAGTTTTCATGACTTTGGCTGTGACAATAGATTCTTAGAACATCAAAAGCATGAGTAACAAAATAAAACATAAGTAAATTAGACATCCTCAAAACAAAAGCAATCAACAACAAAAACAAGTTTGTGCATCAAAGCATGTTATGATGGAAAAAAATAAAAACAACTCCAGAATGGCAGAAAACAACAACAAAAAACTAGTTAAAAAATGGATTGGTGGGGGGCTGAATAGACATTTTTAAATAACACATACAAATAGCTAATAAGCACATGAAGAAAGGCTGAACTTCATTAATAACTAGGGATATTTAAATGAAAACCACAATAAGCCAGGATTTCACACCTACTAAGATTGCTTTAAACAAATAAAGAAGTAAACAAAATAACAGGTGTTGGTGAGGATGTGAATGAATTGGAATTCTTATGCAATGTTTGTGGATATGTAAAATGGGGCTGCTGCTAGATATATTATTTCAAACTAACTCAAAGTATCAACCATAGATTTGTTGTGTGCCACAGTAATTTTACTCTTTGTAACTCAATGTTTGTTGCAGTATTATTTACAATATCAAAAGGTAGAAACAGTCCAATCACTACCAACAAATGAATAAACAAAATGTGATATATATGTCAAATGGAATATTTTGTTGTTTGGTTACTAAGTTGTATCTGACTCTTTGCAATCCCATGGACTGCAACACCCCAGGTTTCCCTGGCCTTCACTATCTACCAGAGTTTGCTCAGACTCATATCCATTGAGTCAGTGATGCCATCCAGCCATCTCATCCTGTCACCCCTTTCTCCTCCTGCCCTCAACTTTTCTCAGCATCAGGCTCTTTCCAGTGAGTTGGCTCTTCTTATCAGGTTGCCAAAATATTGGTATTTCAGCATCAGTCCTTTCAATGAATATTCAGGGTTGATTTCCTTTAGGACTGACTGATTTGATCTCCTTGCTAACCAAGGGATTCTCAAGAGTCTTTTCCTGCACCACAGTTCAAAAGCATAAATTCTTTGGCTCTCAGCCTTCTTTATGGTCCATCTCTTGAAGTGAAGTGAAGTGAAATGAAGTCTCTCAGTCATGTCCAACTCTTTGCAACCCCATGGACTGTAGCCAACCAGGCTCCTCTATCCCTGGGATTTTCCAGGCAATGGAACTGGAGTGGATTGCCATTTCCTTCTCCAGAGGATCTTCCCAACCCAGGGACTGAACCCGGGTCTCCCACATTGTAGATAGATGCTTTACCATCTTACATCCACATATAACTACTGGAAACAAAACAAAACAAAACAAAACATATTTTTGACTATATAGACCTTTGTTGGCAAAATGATAACTCTACTTTTTAATGTGCTGTTTAGGTTTGTCATAGCTTTTCTTTCAAGGAGCAAGCTTTAATTTAATGGATGCAGTCATCATCTGCAGTGATTTTCGAGTCCAAGGGAAAAAAAAAAGTCTCATTCCTTCCACTTTTTCCCTTTCTATTTGCCATGAAGTGATGGCATGGTATGCCATGATCTTAGTATTTTAAGTGTTGAGTTTTAAGGCAGCTATTTCACTCTTCTCTTTCACTATCATCAAGAAGCTCTTTAGATCGTCTTCACTTTCTGCCATTAGAGTAGTATCATCTGCATATCTGAGGTTGTTGATATTTCTCTCAGCAATCCTGATTCCAGCTTGTGATTCATCCAATTTGACTTCTTTTATTTTTTATTTCCCTTCATGGATCATAGCTTTGCTGTGGCAAAGATGCTTGCATAACTCAATGAAGCTATGAGCCATGCCATGCAAAGCCCTGCAAAAAAGATTATTATGAAAAAATAGTCACTTGAAAAAAAGCTTGGAAGTTTCTCACAAAGCTAAATATAGTTTTACCATATGATCCATCAATTATATCACAAGAAATTTATCCAACTGGCTTGAAAACTACGTCCAAACAAAAACCTACATGTGGATATTTAAGCCAACTTTATTCATAATTGCCAATAACTGGCATCAATCAAGGTGCCCTTCAAAAGATAAATGATATCCAAACTGATATATCTATTGAACATAATATAATTGATATTATTCATCATTATTAAGAAATGAGATATCAAGACATAAAAAGACATAGATGAATCTTAGATGTATATTCCTAAGTGAAAAGAAGCCAACCTGAAAAAGCTTCATATGGTGTGACTCTAAAGAATATTCCAGAAAAAGCAAAACTATAGAGACAGCAAATATATCCATGACTGCCAGGAGAAGGAGGAATGAGGAGATGTTGAACATGTGAAGAATATGGCAATTTTCAAGGTAGTGAAACTGTGCTATATGATAGTGTAATGGTGAATATATGATGCTGCACATTTGAAAAATACATGGAATTTACAACACAAAAGATGACTTAAGTGTATGCAAATTATAAAATCATTTAGGAGTTCAGAGGATCTCATGATAAAACGCAAAATGTAACTGACGCAATATACTACAAATGTAGGTTAAAACCTCACTAAGGTTGGTGGAGAAAAGTGTATCAACCTAAATAACTTTGGACATGAGTGGAGTCTATGAGACTAAAGACAGAAAGGACTGTATACATAAGTGCTGTACCCTAGCAGATGCATTTTCCCCCACAGGTTATAGGTTAATAATTCTGTTATATTTACATGTAAATGCTGCTGTTGAGCAATTATTCAAATGGATGACACATGGTGGAATCCAGGTTTCTCATTGTTGGAGTGGTATTTTACAGATAAGCATAAGTGGACACTAGAATAATTCATTTGGTAATGAACTGGAATTAGAGACATCACAATAACATATTCAAATAGATGATAGATGTGTAGATCTTTATAGATATGTATTCAATATAACATGCACAGGTTAATATATACATATATATTTCCTTGCTCTGTCAGCTGAGAGGGTCTTAAAGCAATGACATCCTGTAGTAAAGCAAACCTAGCCTTTTCTAACACCATTATCAAGGTAAAGAAACCAGTGATACTTAAAGAAATATCATATTCTAAGTTTGGGGTAGGTGATATGCAAGATAAGCATTATAGCATGATGTGGCGTCAGAAAGTAAAGAAGTCTACCCTCCCTGCCTCAAATAAGAACCTACAATTATAGGAGTATGTCAAAGAGACATAGTAGTCAACCGAAAGAGCTTCCAATAGCCACAGCTAAAAAAATGTGAGAATATAAAGTAATACTGAGTATAACCTACAGTATAAATATGATTCCATATTGGTATAAATAAATGATTGAATACATAAGCAAATGGGAGAAATAGATATATATCTTATTAAAAAAAAAAAGTCCAAAACAATATATGAGGATACTCTGTCCTCAAGGAAGAGGAACATCACACCTCACTTAAAGGTTCCATATTACTTACTTCCTTCCAGAGAGTAACTTTCTTCCACAGAGCAAACCTGGAAATGGGTGAGAAAAAAGATCCTGACAAACACTGCCTCAGATGGTAAAGCCATGGGAATAGTAAGTACCCTTATGTCTTGACATATTTTACCTCACTGATCTTTCTCCCCACATCTCATAATTATAGTCTAGTCATGAATAAAGTATCAGACTACTCTCTATTGAGGTACATTTTACAAAAATCTGACCAGTATTTCTAAAACCAATCAACTCATCAAACCAAGAGAAGCCTGAGACACTGTCACAGCCAAGAGAAGCCAAAGAGATCTAACTAAACAAAACTAGTAAATGTCATTTGGTATCCTGGATGGGATCCTATAAGTGAAAAAGAACATTAGGTAAAACTAAAGGAATATAAAAAATATTTGAGCTTTAATAACATATGAATTTCATTAACACTGGTTCATTAACTGTCACAAATAACCATAATAAAGTACAATATTACTGATGGTGGAAATTATGAATGGGTCATTTGAGAGATCTGTTTACTGCATCTGCATTATTCTTTACAATGGTTCTAAGTTTATTTAAAACTTTTAAAATAGTTTATAATTTAAATTAGATTCCATTTGTTTATTTTTGCTTTTATTTCCAGTATTCTGGGAGGTGGATCATAGAGGATACTGCTGTGATTTATGTTAGAGAGTGTTTTGCCTATGTTCTCCTCTAGGAGTTTTATAGTTTCTGGTCTTACGTTTAGATCTTTAACCCATTTTGAGTTTAATTTTGTGTGTGGTGTTAGAAAGTAATCTAGTTTCATTCTTTTACAAGTGGTTGACCAGTTTTCCCAGCACCACTTGTTAAAGAGATTGTCTTTACTCCATTGTATATTCTTGCCTCCTTTGTCAAAGATAAGGTGTCCATAGGTGTGTAGATTTATCTCTGAGCTTTCTATTTTGTTCCATTGATCTATATTTCTGTCTTTGTGCCAGTACCATACTGTCTTAATGACTGTGGCTTTGTAGTAGGGCCTGAAGTCAGGCAAGTTGATTCCTCCAGTTCCAGTCTTCCTTCTCAAGATAGCTTTCGCTATTCGAGGTTTTTTTGTATTTCCCATACACATCTTGAAATCATTTGTTCTAATTCTGTGAAAAATACTGCTGGTAGCTTGAAAGGGATCACGTTGAATCTGTAGATTGCTTTGGGTAGTATACTCATTTTCACTATATTGATTCTTCTGATCCATGAACATGGTATATTTCTCCATCTATTAGGGTACTCTTTGATTTCTTTCATCAGTGTTTTATAGTTTTTGATATGTAGGTCTTTAGTTTCTTTAGGTAGATATATTCCTAAGTATTTTATTCTTCTGCACAACAAAGGAAACTATAAGTAAGGTGAAAAGAAAGCCTTCTGAATGGGAGAAAACAATAGCAAATGAAGCAACTGACAAACTAATCTCAAAAATATACAAGCAACTTATGCAGCTCAACTCCAGAAAAATGAACGGTCCAATAAAAAAATAGGCCAAAGAACTAAATAGGCATTTCTCCAAAGAAGACATATGGATGGCTAAGAAATACATGAAAAGATGCTCAACATTACTCATTATCAGAGAAATGCAAATCAAGACCACAATGAGGTATCATTTCACACCAGTCAGAATGGCTGTGATCCAAAAGTCTACAAGCAATAAATGCTGGAGAGGATGTGGAGAAAAGGGAACCCTCTTACACTGTTGGTGGGAATGCAAACTAGTACAGCCACTATGGAAAACAGTGTGGAGATTCCTTAAAAAATTGCAAATAGAACTGCCTTATGACCCAGCAATCCCACTGCTGGGCATTCACACCGAGGAAACCAGAATTGAAAGAGACACATGTACTCAATGTCCATTGCAGCACTGTTTATAATAGCCAGGACATGGAAGCAACCTAGATGT
>SJYC01029610.1:0-19973 GCA_006408675.1 Madoqua kirkii | reverse complement strand
AAATAGAACTGCCTTATGACCCAGCAATCCCACTGCTGGGCATTCACACCGAGGAAACCAGAATTGAAAGAGACACATGTACTCAATGTCCATTGCAGCACTGTTTATAATAGCCAGGACATGGAAGCAACCTAGATGTCCATCAGCAGATGAATAGATAAGAAACCAGTGGTACATATACACAATGGAGTATTACTCAGCCCTTAAAAAGAATACATTTGAATCAGTTCTAATGAGATGGATGAAACTGGAGCCGATTATACAGAGTGAAGTAAGCCAGAAAGAAAAACACCAATACAGTATACTGACACATATATATGGAATTTAGAAAGATCGTAATGATGACCCTGTATGTGAGACAACAAAAGAGACACAGATGTATAGAACAGACTTTTGGCCTCTGAGAGAGAGGGAGAGGGAGACTGTGGGATGATTTGGGAGAATGACATTGAAACATGTATAGTATCTGTAAGAAACAAAGCGCCAGTCTATGTTCAGATACAGGATACAGGACGCTTGGGGCTGGTGCACAGGGATGATCCAGAGAGATAACATGGGGTGGGAGGTGGGAGGGGGATGCAGGATTGGGAGCTCATATACCCCTGTGGCGGATTCACGTCAATGTATGTCAAAACCAATACAGTATTGTAAAGTAGAATAAAGTAAAAATAAAATAAAATGAAGAAAAAAATAAATAAAATAGTTTATAGAAAACCAATTAGTCAAAATTACCTTTCAGACCTTCAAGAGGGAAACATGACATGATCTGTGAGAGATAAAGACTTTTTTTTTTTTTTTAATAAAAAAGCACTGCCAAGCGGCTCAGGATCAGCACGTGCAGCGCCAGTACCAACGTTCAGAGCCCGCTCACGGTGGTTGGCACCACCTCGTCCACCAGGAACAAGGGCCCTGCGCTGCCTAAAACGGCTGGCAGGCATGCTGGCCGGCCACGCGGTACAACAGAACCACCAGCGCTGCCTGCGCCAGGCTGGCCAGTAGCGGCAGCGCGACCAGGGCACAGCCTGCCCAGCGCTGTGTGGGCTCCAGGCGCCACGCAGCAGCATACTCCGCCTCCGAGCCGCTCTCCTGCAGCACTCTCACCTCGGCGGGTGCCAGCGCCAGTGTGCTCAGCTACAAGCCCCGCGCCAGAGCTGCCACTGCAAACCGAGATAAAGACTTTTAATATACTGCTGATATTATGAAAGATGACTGACAATTGAACAAACAAAAAACATTAATATCCTAGAAAGAGTCTCCAGAAATACATAGATTTATTAGATTTATTTGTCATATAATAGTGCTGACAACAGAGAAGGCAATGGCACCCCGCTCCAGTACTCTTGCCTGGAAAATCTCATGGACGGTGGAGCCTGGTAGGCTGCAGCCTATGGGGTCATGAAGAGTCGGACACGACTGAGCAACTTCACTTTCACTTTTGACTTTCATGCATTGGAGAAGGAAATGGCAACCCACTCCAGTGTTCTTGCCTGGAGAATCCCAGGGATGGGAGAGCCTGGTGGGCTGCTGTCTATGGGGTTGCACAGATTCAGACACGACTGAAGCGAAGCAGCAGCAGCAGCAGCAGCAGCAGCAGCAGCAGCAGTGCTGACATTGCAGATCTTAGTGTCAGTCTCCAAAATTCATGAATTCCGAAAAGCTTTCTAAAAACTTCTGCTTCTACAACCAACAATCCAAGGTTTTCAGGTAAGTTAAGGGTGTGAGGGGATTCCCAAGTGGTTCAGTGGTAAAGAATCTGCTTGCCAATGCTAGAGAACGCAGGAGACACAGGTTTGATCCCTGGATCGGGAAGATCCTCTAGAGGAGAAAATGGCAAACCACTCCAGTATTCTTTTGGGAAAATCTCATGGACTGAAGAGTCTGGAAGGCTACTACAGTCTGTGGTGTTGCAAAGAGTCTGACATGACTGAGAAACTGGGCATGCATACAAGGAAGTGGGGACAAAGATTTGTTAGACAGCCTACTTTCCCAGCTTAAATGCATAACTAAGTTAAGAAATGACATGCAGCTTTTCTCAGTATTAATTCTGATGTTCTAAAAGCCATATGTTTGACCCAATTATTTTTTCATTATTGGCAATAAGTCTAGGCAAGGAATATGATGACATTTATTGACTTCTCTATAATTCCAGTTGTGAGTTCTAGGAGACATGGCAACTCCAATCAGTATGAGCTTCCATGGAATATCACAGCTTGAGGATATTAAGTATTAGCTAAGTAGCTCAACACATAGTTACAAACTTCTTACTATATATCAGGAAATATTTTAAGTGTCACATAAGAATCAGCTCTTTTAGTCTTCACAGCAATATTTGTATTGAGTATTATTCTGTTCATTATAGAGAAGAAAATTGAGACACAAATTTTAAATTTATTGCCTAAACTCTCATGTCTATTAAGTAGGGGAGATGAGACTCAAATCCATACAATCTGTCTCAAAGTCTATCCATTTAGCTAATTTCCTATATAACATATTTCTTTCCTTAGACCTCTGCCTTTCTATCATTAAATTTAACCCTGTCTTATTTACTGTTAATAAGAATAATAAAGAAGAAAGTATTTGTGTTTGAAACAATTGGTCATTGTTTTATTATATTATCATTCCCATTTAAGTTCTAACATATACCTCATGAAGTGATGGCTACTAGCTGAGCTTCAGTTTTTTGAGATCATATTTAAGGTTGAATTGTGCTTAGCATTGGGGTGTGAGAGGCAAATAAGTGGAAAGTGAGCCCTCTTCAAAGCATCTCCTACTTAGAAAAAAGACAATTCATCAGTAGTCACCTCAAGCTTGGGAATCAGCATCCAGATACAGAACTTTTTTCTTTTTTAATCATCAATGATGTTATGCTTCATATTTATGAAGCATTTAGCTCTGTTCCTCTGGACAGTTCTGTTCTCCAGAGAGCACTAATGTTTGGAGACACTGCATATTAAAGGCAGTGTTTACAGTATAAATCTCCCATTGCAGTCAGAGTGCGTGAAATGTAAACATTCTGGAGCAGCTGAATTAGCTAATTCAGAAAGCTTTGCTGGAAGTCTGTCCTTGGGGCCAGAAAGGATATACTAAGACAGGAACCATTTTATTATGGTCATTTTATTGAGATTTAAGATAAGCCAAAACATGACAGAAATGTAGAAAAAAGGAAACCTAATTGAATATAGAAGGTATCACCCCAAAATGTAACAAGATAATAATTTGCATAGATTCAGAGCTGTACTCCAACAAATATTGTATTAAAACATCATTCTTAAATATTTGGATAAATGATGCATGTGTGCATATGCAAATACCCTCACAATCCTGTACTGTCTTTCTCTAAGTCTTTGTCATTTATCTCACTTTTTCCTTTGCCTGTTGTGGTTGTATCTTCACCTTCAATCTTGTCTCCCTTGCTTTCTCTTAGCATTTTGCAATTATTATGCAGAACTTAACTTTGTGTATTTCTCTAGCCTCCATTCAGCTCTCAAGATAAAAAGACAAGACAATCACAATCTAGTTAACTGAAAAGTTCTGACCTTCTAAATTACTATTCCTCTTATAAATGGAATAAACAAACGAACAAAATCCACATATCAGTTGGTAGTTTTGCACAATATCTGTGAAATTCATGGAAGTTTTTGCCTGAGAGTTGGAGAACAAGTAGGGCTCCAAGAATTTCTGAACTTCAAGAGTCTTCAAACAATATGAAATGTTTCACCCACCTAAGTCTATTTATGTTTTTTTCTTATCTGTTCTTTTTTAACAGAGGAGCATGGGCATAGGGAAATCCTGAGAAAAATGTTAATAGTTGATGATTATATTTACCACATAACCTGGTAGCTCAGCTGTAAAAATTTCCTCCCGCACTGCAGGAGACCCTGGTTTAATTCCTGGGTCGGGAAGATCCCCTAGAGAAGGGATAGGGTACCCACTTCAGTATTCTTGCCTAGAGAATCCCCATTGACAGAGGAGCCTAGTGGGCTAGTCTATGGGGTTGCAGTGAGTCGGACACAACTGAGCAACTAAGCACACAATCATTCTACTTTCATGTACTTCTTTAGAAAGGTGCCAATATTTTTAAGTGCTTAGAAGATATACATGTAATAAACAAAAGATTTCCCATAAGTAACTCCAGTTGAGGAAAGGGATAAAGCACTACAAAATCTGTAAGTATCATAGTTCTGGGTGGAATCAGTGACTATATTTTGCTTTGAGAATTCAAAGAAGGGTAAAGGGCTATAAAGTCAGGGTTATGAGATATTGAATTACATATTATTTTACTAAATGCACGCATATTTTAACACATTCTAACTCATAAATGCTTATGTGCAATATCTTATTTTGCAGCAGTTCCCAAATGACAAAAACATTGAATCAGAATAACTTGAGGAGCTTCACAGAAATCATTAGGTGCTATACCATACCTAATGATTCAAAACTTCCAGAGTTTGGACTTAAAACTTGTATTTTTATGTAGTTCTCCACAGGCTGTAAAGGATGAGAAGCCACTGCTGTGTAATCTCTCTTTCAGTATATTTATAGGAACCATATGGAGAGCTTTGGCCTACTTCTTGACTACCTAAATCTCTGACAGCTTTAAGAAGCAGTTCAACTGTTGTACATGAACTGCCTGGCAGAGTGCAGCCCAATATGGGCAACTGATACATCTTTGGAATCTCCTCTTTCAATTTCTAAGCACAGTGCTAAGTAAATATTTGCTAGAATACATGACAAGATGGTAACACTGTACACTAAAGAAATGTGACAGATATTTTTGAAGGGTAGTCACAATCTGACATAGAGAAATAAGATAAAGTGTAGACATGAAAAAGAGGGAAAAGGTTGAAGAAAATATGATCCAGACTTCTGTGTGATCTACAAAATCCAAATGTTATGCTCTTCTCAACTATGATACTTTAATACTGAAATTTTCCTCTTCTATATTAAAAATTCCATCACCTCGACTCTCTCTCCAATTTAGTTTCATATACTCTATTATTATGTTTTTAGGACTATGTCTTAAATATCACTTTAAAAGTACTTAAGAAGCTGCATGCTGCTGTGAACCAAGCTCTTACAATTTCATCATTATCTCCTCTACTATTTTCAATAATCAATTGTAAAATCTAACGGTGAGACCAAGTCAACTCTATCAACTATATCCACCATGAGTCTGAATTTCCTACATTCAGTACAGTCTACCCAAGCTACAGTGGTGGTGTTTCTGATGAAAGAGATATAGGAGTTGATTGAGTAACTTCTTTACTGGGTTTGGTACTTCTAAAAAGATTTTGTGCAAGTTCTATCTTCACAGGTTGTGGAAATTAACTATGAGATGGTAATTGCCTAGGATAAAAGGAAAGTATACCTGTTACAATTCCAAAGAGACCATTTTATTATTGCTTTAATTCTTAAGCTATAATTGAACTTCTTTAAGAGGAGTAATGATGCTTAATTTATCTGTGCACACCAAATAGCTGGCCATTTGCCTGATAAGCTATCCATCTTTGATAAAATTTCATTAAATTAAATTAATAATAAAATATAAAAGTATAAAATTAAATAAATTAATCACTAAAATTATTGAAGAGATTAATGAAAATAAATGTAATGTCTGATAAGCTACATCAAAATTAAACAAGAATAATGTATTTTACTTTTCATAAAGGTCACACAATTATGTCACGATGGGCTTGGTGACTAGAAAAGACCACACATATTTTTGTATAATTCTGTAGGAAATCCATATAACTGGACAAGAAGTGCTGGAGCCTCTCAATGAATGAGACATCTGGTATGAAATGTGCAGCTGTCAGAGTGCCAGAGAAGCATGGTCCCTCCTAATGACACACAGTTCCACCCCTACTTTTTTCTCCTTCTGGGAATTCCAGGGCTACAAGATGTGCATATGTGGATTGGTTTTCCATTTTGTATTGTATATATGACTGCTCTACTGGGAAATATTACAACTCTTTATATGATTCAGACTGAACACAGTCTCCATCAGCCCATGTTCTACTTCCTGGCCATTCTGTCATCTATTGACCTGGGCCTGTCCACATCCACCATCCCCAAGATGCTTGGCATCTTCTGCTTCAACCTGAGAGAAATCTCCTTTGAGGGCTGTCTTGTCCAGATGTTCTTCATCCACCTGTGCACTGGTATGGAGTCAGCTGTGCTTGTGGCCATGGCCTATGATCGCTATGTGGCCATCTGTAACCCTCTCCACTACACATTGGTGCTGACAAACAGGGTGGTATTAGTGATAGCATTGCTCATCCTCTGAGACCCTTAGCTATTGCAATTCCCTTTGTTCTGCTCATCCTGAGGTTACCCTTCTGTGGGCACCAGATCATCCACCACACTTATTGTGAGCACATGGGCATTGCCCGCCTGTCCTGTGCCACCATAAAGGTCAACATCATCTATGGTTTATGTGCTATCTCTATCTTGGTGTTTGACATCATAGCTATTGTCATCTCCTATGTCTACATCCTGCGTGCTGTCTTCTGCCTACCTTCCAAGAGTGCCCGGTTAAAGGCACTCAGCACATGTGGCTCCCATGTCTGTGTCATATTGGCCTTCTATACTCCAGCATTCTTCTCCTTCATGACCCACCGTTTTGGCCGAAATGTTCCTCAATATATCCACATTCTTCTTGCTAACTTTTATGTTGTCATCCCACCTGCTCTAAATCCTGTTATTTATGGGGTGAGAACCAAGCAGATAAGAGAAAGGGTAATTAGAACTTTCAGAAACAGATTATGAAATTTGCTCTTCAGAGATGAAGAGGCTTGAGTAGGAGAAAACAAAACTTCATCTCTCTGCCGATGATTGAAATAGTACAATGCCAGGGGATGATGATATCCTATGTATAGATGTATAGATTTACAAAGTAAATAATCCAATAATAATCCAAAATAATTCAATAATCCAAAAGGGACAATAATAAATATTTAATATATGCATAGATATAATCACATACAATGTAAACAACTGCATAAGTTAAAGAGAATTTACATGAAAAAAAGCACATGAGGTTGGCAAAAATTGGCTAATATTAATATAATATTACATACACATATTATGAGCCAGACTCATAACACATATTATGAGTCATACTTCATAATTTTTAAAATATGAACTCCTTGAATTCTTGTAGCTATGATGAGAAGTAGCTACTAATTATTCCCTTCCTATAGCTCAGGAAATGGAAATAATAATATGAGATGAAAAGGAGTGTATATAGAGGAGGTAACTGGAGAAATCTATCTAAAAAGACAGAAGGGTTAAGTATGGGGAGGTAGCTGTGTTTTAAACAGAACAAAAACTCAAAGTTTTCTACCAAAGAAAATATTCTAAACTAACAAAGGTAGCTCAGTTCAGTTCAGTTCAGTTCAGTCGCTCAGTCGTGTCCGACTCTTTGCGACCCCATGAATCACAGCACGCCAGGCCTCCCTGTTCATTACCATCTCTCAGAGTTCACTCAGACTCACGTCCATGGAGTCCATGATGCCATCCAGCCATCTCATCCTTGGTCATCCCCTTCTCCTCCTGCCCCTAATCCCTCCCAGCAAAAGTGGAGAGTGAAAAAGTTGGCTTAAAGCTCAACATTCAGAAAACAAAGGTAGAGTTTGAAGAAAAAGTCCAAAGGCAACTTTTTTTTTTTTTTGTAGTTTTATTGTTTGTTTGTTCTTCACCCATGTCAGGATAAGATCATGCCCTCATGGTTTGGCTTGAAGTGACAAAGTCTGAAAGTAAGACAGAGCAGTGTAAGGGAAGAGGAATAATTTAATAAAACTAGTTTTTACAGCTAGTGAAACATAACAGAAATATTAAGCAAAATGTTTATGTATTCATTAAATAAAAAGCACATATGCCCTCAGACTTTTCTTTACCAGTAGTTTAAGCAAAATATTCAATGAACCCGTGAAAATGAAAGCACCAACATAATATGGTAGATCTATACATTAGTAGCGGAGAAGGCAATGGCACCCCACTCCAGTACTCTTGCCTGGGAAATCGCATGGGCGGAGGAGCCTGGTAGGCTGTGGTCCATGGGGTCGCAAAGAGTTGGACACAGCTGAGCGACTTCACTTTCACTTTTGACTTTCATGCATTGAAGAAGGAAATGGCAACCCACTCCAGTGTTCTTGCCTAGAGAATCCCAGGGACAGAGGAGCCTGGTGGGCTCCCGTCTATGGGGTCACACAGAGTTGGACACAACTGAAGTGACTTAGCAGCAGCAGCATACATTAGTAGAAGTGGTACGTGCCATGCTGTGTGTTGTGCTGTCAGTTGTGTCCAAAACTTTTTGCAACCTCATGGACTACAGCCCACCTAGCTCTTCTTTCCATAGGAGTTTCCAGGCAAGAATACTGGAGCAGGTTGCTATTCACTTTTTTAGAGGATATTCTGACCCAGGGATCCAACCAGAATCTCCCGTATCTCCTGTACTGGCAGGTGGATTCTTTACCACTGAGCCACCTGGGAAGCCAGATTGGTCTATGAACAAGTAATTCAACAAGTACCAAGAAAAATAACATATGCAGTAATAATATTATACATTAATATTATATTGGGGAAGTAGCATTTTCAAAATTGGAATAGAAACTTTCTTATTTCTCAGCTGAGTAAACAAAAATATATGACATGAACTTATTCAAAGACTTTGGAACAAAAATAAGTATATAGGTTTTACATGTAAATAGGTGTAGACACAACTGGTAAGAAAAATTGATTCCTTATATAGGATACAAGAGGAAAAGTACCCCAAAATTCCATATGACATAAGGATCATAAAAAAACATTAAGAAACAAGAGGTAATAAAACTAATAATAATGGAATTTAATATTCTTTGAACAATCACAATGTTATAGAAACTATATGTAGTTCTATAGGTAGTTCAAGTTTTAAAAGTAAATAGATATCTAGGAGTGAAGTGACTTACACACAGTCACACAATTATCATGTAACAGAACTTTAAATTTAGGTTCAGTACAGTTTCTTTAGCTTCTCTTGTATGATTTAATATAGAAACAGATGATGACACAACAAAGAAAGGTTAAGTAACATATAGCTGTTGAGAACAAGATGAAAGAAGAGTAGGTGGACGTGGAGTACATCTCTCCTCATGGATACATGAGAATATACCTTCAGACACAGAAGTGAATGCAGAACTCCAGCTGAGAGCAGACAGGAGTACTTGACCAGTGAAAAGAATATATAGAACCATGCAAAACTCAGTAGGATGAAGGAATTAGAGGAAAGAACAGTGTAAGTAGGACTGGACCTGCTCTCAGTGGATGGGGGAACTGAAGCAGGGGTCTGATCCCCACACTGGGGCAATTGTCTAAATCAGAGGAGAAACATTTAAGGCTGCGAGTGAAACAGCTAATCTGTGGCAGCCTAAATGGAATGAGACTCAGAGAGTTCTTGCCACAGCCATACATACCCCAGGTAGGCATGCAGGTCCCCTAGTTGGTTCAGTGGCTGGGAGTTGGAGTTTAGGGATTGTAGAACAATCCCAGGGTGAGCGTTGCTGTTAGCTGTGAAAAGACAGATTGAGGGGATGTCAGGGAGGAGATTGTGGTGGGAAATGTCTGTGGAGGAAAGCCAGGCAGCCATGGGAGCAAGGCAATACTGCTGAGTCATGCAGAGGGGGTGTCACCACCATAGCTTCTCTCTCCCCACATGCATCGGCAACTGAACAATAGAGAGGCTGGCCCACCAGACACCTGACTGCACTGAACTACAGAGTAGGACCCACTCAGAGTGCTCCTTTACGTGCCTGAAGTACAGATCTAAAGACTAGGACCTCAGCGAGGAGGGACCCTTCTATGTGCCTGATGCACCAAACAACAGAGAAGGACCCTAGGCAAGGCAGACCTCTAAGTGCCTAAACAGGCGGAGTTATAGAGAAAGACTGGCCAAAGAGGCCTTCTGATCGCTAGATACAAGAGGTTCAAAAAAAAGACTCTGATAGGACCATAACTCCTGCGGCAGAGGCAGTCCATATCCCTGCACACTTGGCACTATCAGGGTCCCTGCAAGCCAAGCAGCTACACCACCTTCATGGTCAACCCTTCCTGGGGCAGAGCTGCCATAGACCTCCCCCCCCCCAAAAAAAAAAAAACAAACTTGTGTCATTGCACACAGGGTCGCTTAGTCATGTCCAGCCTCTTTGTAACCATGTTGCCCGAGGCCTGCCAGGCTTCTCTGTTGGGGGGGGGGGTGTGTTCCCCAGGAAAGAATACTGGAGTGTATTGGCCAATACTGGTTACCATACCCTTCTAGAGCACTATGCTTCCTGCTGCCCCTGCTGCCAACTCCCCTGAGTACCTGGTGCTGTCAGAACTTCTGCAACCCAAGCAGCTTCACCACCTCCACACCTGACCCTCACACAAGTCCTCCAGCTCAGCCTCAGGAGCAAACCCCAGTGGAAAACTCACATGCAGAGGTAGAAAGAAACCACAGTTGAAACCCAGAGGCAGTGTGGCTAAGGAAGAAGGCCCGAAACCTCCCCACAAGCTGAATAAGCTTCAGATTAAATCCACATGATCAACTAGACAGACTCTGTGTCCAAGGAATGTATAAAAGGACATTAGGGCTCCCACAAAACAAAACACACTAGTTCTGATAGCTGTGGACATTGGAGGCAAGAACACACAGGAATAGGACCAGATTAGAATTTGAACTGCACCCACAGCAGGTCCAGAGATCAGCACAGTGTTGGAAGGCATATTAGGGAGGTGAGGTGGACTGTGACTCCCAGTGAGGGAAAGGACTCTGACAGCTGTGACTCAAGAACATTTATTATCCTTATGTTTTGACTTGTTCTGTAGATTACTTTGGATTTACTTTTTCTTTTTCCTCTGTTGTAGCTGTCGATTTTATTGGCATTAAGAAATCTAATTAATTTTTGAGTTTTTTTTAAAGTCTTTTTTGTTGTTATTGTTGTTAATCAACCTTTGATCTAAGGGCTTCCCTGGTGGCTCAGAGGTTAAAGCGTCTGTCTCCAATGTAGGAGACGTAGGTTTGATCCTTGGGTTGGGAAGATAGCCTGGAGAAGGAAATGGTAACCCACTCCAGTATTCTTGCATGGAGAATCCCATGGATACAGAAATCTGGTAGGCTACAGTCCGCAAGGTCGCAAAGACTCAGACACGACTGAGCCACTTCACTTTCTGCCTCTAAGTTGGGCTTTTGCAATTCTGTGGAACAATTTTTTTCCTTTCTTCTTCTTCTTTTTTTTTTCCCTTTCTCTTTTCTTTTTTAAATTTTAACTTCTAGTTTTTTAAAACCTAGCATTATTTTTTTCTACATTTATCCTTTGGTTTGCTTTCTTACAGTTCTTTTCCCCTTGTAGTTAATCTTTAAAGTATATAAATCTTCTTTACCTACTTCTATTTAACTTTGCATGTCTATTTTTTTTTAATCTCTGCTTTCTTTCCTTTCCTCTCAACATATTTGTTAGTTTTGTGTTCATTGCTTTATTCTCTACTTGTCACCTTTCTTTAGTTTTGTTTTCTAGTTTGCACTTTAGTTAGTTTTGTTCATAACTGGTAGATATAATTTTTGGTTTCCTTTGTTCACCAGGTCAATCTATTATACTTTATTTTTGTTGGACTGTTTTTATTTTGCTTATGTATATGAATATGTGCATATTCCATTATCTTAATTATTATTTGCCTGATTTTGTAACTACCATTTTTCTGGGGTTTCTTTTTGGTTTCTCGTTTTTAGGTATTTGTTTTATTATCACTTAATGCTGTAACAAACCACTTGTGGAATCTTTGTTCCTGACCAGAGATCAAGCTCTGAGTCTTTGGAATGGGAGCACTGACTCCAAAACCCTAGATTACCAGAGAATTAACCCTAGAGAGTATAGAATAGTGAGAACTCACACAAAGGAAACCACCTGATTACAAGACCGGGTACTGTTTTTATTTTGCTTTGTATATGAATATGTGCATATTCCATTATCTTAATTATTATTTGCCTGATTTTGTAACTACCATTTTTCTGGGGTTTCTTTTTGGTTTCTCGTTTTTAGGTATTTGTTTTATTATCACTTAATGCTGTAACAAACCACTTGTGGAATCTTTGTTCCTGACCAGAGATCAAGCTCTGAGTCTTTGGAATGGGAGCACTGACTCCAAAACCCTAGATTACCAGAGAATTAACCCTAGAGAGTATAGAATAGTGAGAACTCACACAAAGGAAACCACCTGATTACAAGACCGGGTATCACCCAACCACCAGTAACACCCTTCACAGGACACCTTCTCTGAACAACAAGCAAAACAAAAATACAAAACTATCACAGCTGACAGGATTACCACCTCACTCAGCCTTGCCCATCAGAGGAAAAACAAAAACAGACAAAAAACCTGAGCACAAATCTCATCATATATGAAGCTTACACAAACAACTGGACCAACCTCAGGAGGGCAGAAACCAAAAGGAAGAAAGAATTCAAATTTAAATTCTGAGAAAAGTTGACCACAAATATGATAAATAATGAAAAGGCAAGCAATACTATACAAATGAAAGAACAAATTACTGACATAGAAGTTCAAATAAATGAAAGGGAAATAAGCAAACTACCTGAAAAAAGAATTTAGAATAATGATAGTAAAGATGATTAAAAAAGAAACAAACTTGAAAAGAGAATGGAGGAAATGTAAGAATCAACTAACAAAGAACTAGAAGAATCAAAGAATAGACATAGAGAGACAAACAATACAATTACTGAAATTAAAAATACTCTAGAAGGAATCAATAGTAGAATCTGAAGTAGAAGAACAAATCCATAGGCTGGAAGATAAAATGGTAGAAATAAATTCTGAAGAGGAGAATAAAATAAAAAGAATGAAAAGAACTGAAGATAGTCTCAGAGACCTCAGGGTCTCTGATATCAAATGCACCAACATTTGAATTATAGGGGCCCCAGAAGAAGAAGAAGGAAAAAAAAAAATAATGAGTATGAGAAAACGTTTGAAAAGATTACAGTTCAAAATCTCTCCAACATGGAAAAGGAAACAGTCAATCAAGTCCAAGAGGCACAAAGAATCCCATATAGGATAAACCCAAGGAGAAACATACCAAGACACATACTAATCAACCTAACAGAGACTAAACACAAAGAAAGAATATAAAAAACAGCAAGGGAAAAGCAACAAGTAGCATACAAGGAAAACTCCACATCTTTAACAGCTGATTTTTCAGCAGAAACTCTGCAGGCCAGAAGGGAATATCAGGATATATTTAAAGCACTGAAAGGGAAAAATCTACAACCTAGATTACTGTGCCCAGAGAGAATCTTATTCAGAATTGATGGAGAAATAAAAAGCTTTTCAGACAAGCGAAAGCTAAGAGAATTATGTACCACCAAACCAGTTTTATAACAAATGTTAAAGGGACTTATATACTCAAGAAATACAAAAGAAGAAAAAAATGTACAAAATCAACCCCAAACAATTAAGAAAATGGCCACAGGAACATATATATCAAATAATTACTTGAAGTGTAACATATTAAATGCTTCAACCAAAAGACACAGACTGGCTGCTGCTGCTAAGTTGCTTCAGTCATGTCCAACTCTGTGCGACCCCATAGATGGCAACCCACTGGGCTCCTCTGTCCCTAGGATTCTTCAGGCAAAAATACTGGAGAGGGTTGCCATTTCCTTCTCCAATGCATGCATGCATGCTAAGTCACTATAGTCGTGTCTGACTCATTGCAACCCTATGGACAGTAGCCTACCAGGCTCCTCTGTCCATGGGATTCTCTAGGCAAGAATGTTGGAGTAGATTGCCATTTACTTTCACAGACTGGTTGAATGGATACAAAAACAAGACTCATATATATGCTGTTTATAAGAAATCCATTTCAGACCTAAAGACACATACACTGAAAGTGAGAGAATGGAAAAATATATTTCATGAAAATGGGAAGCAAAAGAAAGCTGGAGCAGCAATCTTCATATCTAAAAAATAGACATTAAAATAAAAAGAATATTACAAGAGATAAGAAAGCACACTACATAATGATCAAGAGATCAATCCAAGAGGAAGATGCAACAATTGTAAATATCTATACTTATAGATATACTTATCTATATCTGTACTTATCAAAGAAGAATCTTAATACATAAGATAAACACTAACAGACATACAAGGAGACATTGACAGTAACACAATAAGAGTAAGAGACTATAACACCTCCTCAAAACAACAACAACAACAACAACAACAACAAACACCTCCTCAAATCAATGGATAGATCATCAAAACAGAAAATTAATAAGGAAATACAAGTTTTAAATGATACATTAGATGAAATGAAATGATACATTAGATACATTTATTGATATCTTTAAGACATTTCATCCAAATGCAAAATACACCTTCTTTTCAAGTGCATATGTAACATTCTCCAGGATAGATCACATCTTGGGTCACAAATCAAGCCTCAGTGAATTTAAGAAAATGGAAATCATATCAAACATCTTCCCCAACCATAACGCTATGAGACTAGATATCAATTACAAGAAAAAAAAAACTTTTAAAAATACAAACACATGGAGATTAAACAACACATTTCTAAATAACCAAGAAGTTACTGGATAAATCAAGCAACTTCTAGAAACAAATGACAATGAAAACACAGCTCAAAACCTATGGGATGCAGCAAAAGCAGTTATAAGAGGGAAGCTTATAGCAATACAATCCTACCATAAGAAAGAAAAATATTTGTAGTAATACAATCCTACTTTAAGAAAGAAAAATATTGAATACACAAGCTAACTTTACACCTAAAACAACTGGAAACAACTGGAAAAAGAAGAAGAAAAAACTCCAAAATTAGCAGAAGGAAATAAATCATAAAGATCTGAGCAGAAATACCTGAAAAAGAAATGAAAGAAACAATAGTAAAGATTAATAAAACTAAAAGCTGGTTCTTTGAGAAGACAAACAAAATTGACAAACCTTTAGCTGATTCATCAAGGAAAAAAGAGAAGAATCAAATCAACTAAACTAAAAATGAAAAACGAGAGGTTACTACAGACAATGCAGAAATACAAAGGAGCATAAGAGACTATCATGAATAACTATATGGCAATAGAATGGATAACCTGGAAGAAATGGACAGATTCTTAGAAAAGTTCAATCTTCTAAGACTGAACCAAAAAGATATAGAAATTATGAACAACCCAATGACAAGCACTGAAATTGAAGTTGTGATAAAAAATCTCCCCATAACAAAAGCCCAGGAGCAGATGGCTTCACAGAAGAATTCTATCAAACATTTAGAGAAGAGCTAATGCCTATTCTCCTAAAACTATTTCAAAAAATTGCAGAGGGAGGAACACTTCCACACTCATTCTATGATACCACCATCACTATGATATCAAAACCAGACAAGACAACACACGAAAAGAAAACTACAGGCCAATATCACTGCTGAACATACATGCAAAAATCCTCAACAAAATTTTAGCCAGCAGAATTCAGCAACACATTGAAAAGCTCATACACCATGATCAAGATGAGTTTATTTCAGGTACACAAGGATTCTTCAATATATGCAAATCAGTGTGATATACCATATTAAAAAATTGAATGATAAAAACCAGATGGTAATCTCAATAGATGCAGAAGACGACTTTGACAAAATTCAGCAACTATTTATGATTAAAACTCTCTTAAAAATGGGCATAGAAGGAACCTACCTCTACACAGTAAAGGCCATATATGATAAGCCTATAGCAAACATTATTCTCAATGGTGAAAAACTGAACCCATTCCCCCTAAGATCAGGAACAAGACAAGGGTGTTCACTTTCACCACTATTATTCAGCATAGTTTTGTAAGTCCTACCTACAGCAATCAGAGAAGAAAAAGAAATAAAAGGAATCCAGACAAGAAAAGAAGAAATAAAATTTTCACTGTCTGCAGATAAGCTGATACTGTACATAGAAAACCCTAAAGATGTGTCGGAAAATTACTAGAGCTAATCAGTGAATTTAGCAATGTTTCAGGGTAAAACACACAAAATCATTGCATTTCTATATACTAACAGAAATCAGTTGCATTTCTATATACTAACATGAAAAATCAGAAAGAGAAATTAAGGAATCAATCCCATTTACTACTTCAAAAAAAAAAAAAAAGAATATAACATCTAGGAATAAACTTACCTAAGGAGACAAAAGAACTTTACACAGAAAATTATGTCACTAATGAGAGAAATCAAAGATTACATAAACAGATGGAGAGATGATATTCCATGTTCCTGGGTAGGAAGACTCAGTATTGTGAAAATGACTATACTACCAAACACAATCTATAGATTCAATGCAATCTCTATCAAGTTATCAATGGCATTTCTCACAGAACTATAACAAAAAAATTCAAAATCCATTTGAAAACACCAAAAGCCCCAAATAGCCAAAGCAGTCTTGAGAAAGATCCTTCCTGACTTCAGATTATACTACAAAGCTATAGTCATCAAGTCAGTATGGTACTGGCACAAAAGCAGAAATATAGACCAATGGAACAAGACAGAAAGTCCAGAAATAAACCCATGCACCTATGAATACCTTATTTTTGACAAAGGAGGTAAGAATATGCAATGGGGCAAAGACAGCCTCTTCAATAAATGATGCAGGGAAAACTGGACAGCTACATGTAAAAGAATGAAATTAGAACACTTCCTAACACCATACACAAAGATAAACTCAAAATGGATTAAATATCTAAATGACAGACCAGAAACTATAAAACTCTTAGAGCAAAACACAGGCAGAACACTTGATGGCATAAATCAAAGCAAGATCCTCTATGACCCACCTACTAGAGTAATGGAAATAAAAACAAAAGTAAACAAGTAAACAAAAATAAAAACAAGTAAAAGCTTTGCACAGCAAGGGAAACTATAAGCAAAGTGAAAAACAACCCTTAGAATGAGAGAAAATAATAGCAAATGAAACTCCTGACAAAGAATTAATTTCTCAAGTATACAATCAGCTCATACAACTCAATACCAGGAAAACAAACAACCCAATCAAAAAGTGGTAAAAAGACCTAAACAGACATTTCTCCAAAGAAGACACACAGATGCCTAGCAAACACATGGAAAGATGCTCAACGTCGCTCATTATTAGAGAAATGCAAATCAAAATTACAACGAGATATCACCTCACACAGGTCAGAATGGCCCTCATCAAAAAGTTGACAAGTGATAAATGCTGGAGAGGATGTGGAGGAAAGGAAATGCTGTTGCACTGTTGGTGGGAATGTAAATTGATACAGTCTTTATGGAAGACGGTATGGGGATTTGTTAAAAAACTTGGAATAAAAGCACCATATGACCCAGCAATCCCACTCCTAGGCATATACCCTGAGGAAACCAAAATTGAAAAATACACCTGTATCGCGTCGTTCATTGTAGCACTATTTACAATAGCTAGAACATGGAAGCAACCTAGATACCCATCAACAGATAAATGGATAAAGAAGTTGTGGTGCATATACACAATGGAATATTACTCAGCCATAAAAGGAACACATTTGACTCAGTTCTAATGAGGTGGATGAACCTAGAGCCTATTATACAGAGTGAAGTAAGTCAGAAAGAGAAAGAGAAATATTGTATTCTAATGTATATAAATGGAATCTAGAAAAATGGTACTGAAGAATTTATTTACAGGGAAGCAATGGGGAAACAGACATAGAGAATAGACTATGGGCATGGGGAGAAGGGGACAGAGGGTGATATGTATGGAAAGAGTAACATGAAAACTTACATTACCATATGTAAAATAGATAGCCAGTGGGAATTTGCTGTATGACTCTGGAAACTCAAAAAGGGGCTCTGTATCAACCTGGCACGGGGTGGGAGATGGAGAGAGAGATGGTAGGGAGGTTCAAAAGGGAGGGGATGAGATGGTAGGGAGGTTCAAAAGGGAGGGGATATATGTATACCCCTGGTTGATTCATGTTGAGGTTTGACAGAAAATAACAAAATTCTGTAAAGCAATTATCCTTCAATAAAAAATAAACAAATAAAAATAACATTTAGCTGTCAACATGTTTTACAACTTGAAATTATATAAAATAATGAGCATGTGTGCATGCATACTTCACTTCAGTCATTTATGACTCTGCGACCCCATGGACTGCCAGGCTCCTCTGTCCATGAGATTGTCTAGACAAAAGTACTGGGGTGGATTGCTGTGCCTTCCTCCAGGGGATCTTTGCAATACAGGGATCATACTGGATCTCTTATGTCCCCTGTATTGTCAAGCAGGTTCTTTACCACTAGTGCCACTTGCATAGCTGTCAATTCTGGAATGTAAGTGAAAGAAGGGAATATTATAAATATATATATATATATATATTAAGATATATGCAATGAAGATAAGCTACATTCAAAAATATTCTGGCTAAGGGACAAAATACAAAATGAGTTAGTTCTTGACTGCCTAGATTGATGTTTAAACCAAAATGGTTCATAGTCGATGCTTGAGTCAACACTAGATGTTCTCAGTCCCTGAAGAGATGGACACAGAACGTCCCTCTCAGGGGAGATACAAGCTTTGTATAAAGTGTTTCTCTTAGGGATCGTGGATAAGAAAGCCAGCCTGACACACAGGAGGAGGAGGCACATTTCCTTGGGAAGGTAGCCCAGGTCATACTTTATACTTGTGTGTATGAGGGGTCTTCCACAAAAGGTTCATACTGGTGGGGCAGCTTAGCACTGTAGACATTGAGGAGAGTTTCTAGAGGTCACATCAGGTAGAATCCCTTGCAGATATACCACAGATGACAGGCCAGGCCTCCTTTATTTCCGTTACGGCTACAGAGAGGGAGCATCCTGACACTGAATTCTATATTTTCCCTTCAGATATGGGCCTGGGTAAGTGATTAGAGTCCAGAACCATGGAAATCAAAGTGATAGTAAAGTGACCTCTAAAATAGTTGCTATATCAATGGTTGTAAGGCCTTAGGGATGACGTGTACTCTGAGCTACAAAAGAGGGATGTTAAATATTTGTTTTTTCTGTGTATTAACATCCACAAAAGGTTCATACTGGTGGGGCAGCTTAGCACTGTAGACATTGAGGAGAGTTTCTAGAGGTCACATCAGGTAGAATCCCTTGCAGATATACCACAGATGACAGGCCAGGCCTCCTTTATTTCCGTTACGGCTACAGAGAGGGAGCATCCTGACACTGAATTCTATATTTTCCCTTCAGATATGGGCCTGGGTAAGTGATTAGAGTCCAGAACCATGGAAATCAAAGTGATAGTAAAGTGACCTCTAAAATAGTTGCTATATCAATGGTTGTAAGGCCTTAGGGATGACGTGTACTCTGAGCTACTGTGTATTAACCTACATTGATGAATCAGATTCTGTAAAGGTGACTGCTTTCCACAGTTTGCGTGATAAAACGAGTTGACTGACAGCATCCAATTTTGTTCTGAGTTGAATCTAACTCACATATTCTATATTTTAGGATGAAAAGCAAGTAGTTTTAAATTTATCCCAGGTAGAAAGTCTTTCAAAAATGAGTATCAATAAAGGAGTATTAAAAGTTTTGTCATTTGTTCCCTAAGTGCAATGAATACCTGGGATATTATAAAGAGGCTTTAAAAAACAGCTTCTCATCTAATTAGATGAAAAAATTAATTTTCAACTTGAAATGAATGGTGGGGCTCAGTTAACACATTCCCTCAGAAGGGGCCATGTGTATACTGTTTGTAAGCTATTGTGTTTTATTAGAAGATCAAATAGTAGCATTGAGTCATATTTGTGGATAATAATGTCAGATTATTTCAACTAATGTTATTTAAGGGGCCAGTGTTAAGGCATATTTACGTTTCACATATATGACATCTTATTTTATTTACACAAGAGCCATTTGAAGTTGATACATGATTATCTCAGACTGCTGCTGCTGCTAG
>SJYC01029608.1:0-11588 GCA_006408675.1 Madoqua kirkii | reverse complement strand
CTCTGTTGATGAATTCAAGGGCTTCCCATGTGTCTCATCTGATAAAGAATTTGCCTGCAATGTGGGAGATCTGGGTTCAATCTCAGGGCTGGGAATATCCCCTGAAGAAGAGAAAGGCTACACACTCGAGTATTCTAGCCTGACACGACTGAGCGACTGAACTGAACTGAATTATTTTTCTGTTCTTACTTCATTCTGTATAATAGGCTCGAGGTTCATCTACCTCATTAGGGTTGACTCTAATGCATTTATTTTTATGGCTGAGTAATATTCCATTGCATGTATGTACAGCAGCGTCTTTATCCATTCAGCTGTTGATGGATATCTAGGTTGCTTCCATGTCCTATCTATTTTAAATAGAGCTGAAATGAACACTGGATAACACATGTCTTTTTCGCTTTTTGTTTCCTCAGGGTATATGCCTAGCAGTGGATTGCTGGGTCATATGGTGGTTTTATTCCTAGCTTTATAAGGTATCTCCACACTTCTCCACAGTGGCTGTATCAATTTGCATTCCCACCAAGGATGCAAAAGTGTTCCCTTTTCTCCACATCCTCTCCAGCATTTAATGCTTTTAGATATTTTGTTGATTGCCACTCTGACTGTTGTGAGGTGATATCTCAGTGTAGTTTTGATTTTCATTTCTCTAATAATGAGCAATGTTGAGCATCTTTTCATGTATTTATTAGCTATCAATATGTCTTCTTTGGAAAAATGTCTGTTTAGGTCTTTTGCCCATTTTTTGGTTGGGCAGTTTGTTTTTCTAGTATTAAGTTGTATGAGCTACTTGCATATTTTGTAAATTAATCCTTTGTCAATTGTTTCATTTGCTGTTATTTTTTCCCATTCTGAGGGTTATCTTTTCACCTTGAATATGGTTTCCTTTTTGTACAAAAACTTTTAAGTTTAATTAGGTCCCAATTGTTTATTTACTTTATTTCCATTACTCTAGAAGGTGGATCATAGAAGATCTTGCTGTGATTTATGTCATAGAATGTTCTGTTTTCCCCTAGGAGTTTTATAGTTTCTGGTCTTACATTTAGGTATTTAATCCATTTTGAATTTATCTTTGTGTATGGTGTTAGGAAGTGTTCTAATTTCATTCTAGAAGATCTTGCTGTGATTTATGTCATAGAATGTTCTGTTTTCCCCTAGGAGTTTTATAGTTTCTGGTCTTACATTTAGGTATTTAATCCATTTTGAATTTATCTTTGTGTATGGTGTTAGGAAGTGTTCTAATTTCATTCTTTCACATGTAGGTATCGAGTTTTCCCAACACAATTTATCAAAGAGACTCTTTGCGTAATTGTATTTTCATGACTCCTTTGTCAAAAATAAGGTATTTATAGGTGAGTGGTTTATCTGGGCTTTCTATCTTGTTCCATTGGCCTATTTTTCTGTTTTTGTGCCAGTACCATACTGTTTTCCTGACTATAGGTTTGTAGTATAGTCGGAAGTCAGGAAGGTTGATTCCTCCAGCTCCATTCTTATTTCTTTTGTTATTAGAAGTCTTTTGTGTTTCCATATGAATTGTGAGATATTTTTTGTTGTTATTGTTCTAGTTCTGTGAAAAATGCCATTGATAATTTGATAGGAATTAACTGAATCTGTAGATTACATTTTGTAGTATAGTCATTTTCAAAATATTGATTCTTCTAACCCAGGAACATGGAATATCTCTCCATCTGTTTATATTGCCTTTGATTTCTTTCAACAGTGTCTTATCATTTTCTGCATATAGCTCTTTTGTCTTCTTGGGTAGGTTTATTCCTAGGTATTTTATTCTTTTTGTTGCAATGGTAAATGGAATTGATTACTTAATTTCTCTTTCTGATTTTTCCTTGTTGTATAAGAATGCAAGTAATTTCTGTGGATTAATTTTGTATCCTGTCACTTTGCTAACTTCACTGATTAGCTCTAGTAATTTTCTAATGGTATTTTTAGAGTTTTCTATGTAGAGTATCAGGTCATCTGCAGACAATGAGAGTTTTACTTCTTTTCCAATCTGGATTCCTTATATTTCTTTTTCTTTTTTGATTGCTGTAGCTAGCATTTCTCAGTCTATATTGAATAACAGTGGTCAGTGTGAGTACCCTTGTCTTTTCCTGATCTAAGAAGGAATGCTTTCAGTTTTTCATCACTGAGAATAATGTTTGCTGTGGGTTTATCATATATGGTCTTCCTTATATTGAAGTAGGTTCCTTCTATGCCCATTTTTTCAAGTAGTTTTTATTATAAATGGGTGTTGAATTTTTTCAAAAGCTTTTCTCACATCTATTGAGATTCTCATATTTCTTTAGTCATTCAGTTTGTTTCTATGGTGTATCATACTGACTTATTTGCATATATTGAAGAATCTTTGTATCCCTGGAATAAATGTAACTTGATTATGGTATATGATCTTTTTAATGTGTTGTTAAATTTTGTTTGCTAGAATTTTGTTGAAGATTTTTGCATCTATGCTATCAGTGATATTGGCCAGTAATTTTATTCTTTTGTGTTGTCTTTGTCTGGTTTTGGTATCAGGGTGATGGTGGCCTCATAGAATGAGAATGAACACATCCGTGTTCCTTCCTCTGAAACTTTTTGAAAGAGTTTTAGAAAGATAGGAATTAGTTCTTCTCTAAATTTTTGATAGAATTCACCTGTGAAGTTGCCTGGCCCTGAGCTTTTGATTTTAAGGAAATTTTTAATCACAATTTTGATTTCCAAGCTTAAAGCTCAATATTTAGAAAACTAAGATCATGGCATCTGGTCCCATCATTTTATGGGAAATAGATAAGGAAACAGTGGAAACAGTGTCAGACTTTATTTTGGGGGGCTCCAAAATCACTGCAGATGGTGACTGCAGCCATGGAATTAAAAGACACTTACTCCTTGGAAGGAAAATTATGACCAATCTAGATAGCATATTCAAAAGCTGACACATTCCTTTGCCAACAAAGGTCCATCTAGTCAAGGCTATGGTTTTTCCAGTGGTCATGTATGGATGTGAGAGTTGGACTGTGAAGAAAGCTGAGTGCAGAAGAATTGATGGTTTTGAACTGTGGTGTTGGAGAAGACTCTTGAAAGTCCCTTGGACTGCAAGGAGATACAACCAGTCTATTCTGAAGGAGATCAACCCTGGGATTTCTTTGGAAGGAATGATGCTAAAGCTGAAACTCCAATATTTTGGTCTCCTCATGCTAAGAGTTGACTCATTGGAAAAGACTCTGATGCTGGGAGGGATTGGGGGCAGGAGTAGAAGGGGATGACAGAGGATGGGATGGCTGGATGGCATCGCGGACTTGATGGACATGAGTCTGAGTGAACTCTGGGAGTTGATGATGGACAGGAAGGCCTGGCGTGCTGTGATTCATGGGATGGCAAAGAGTCAGACACGACTGAGTGACTGAACTGAACTGAACTGAATTGGGTTGTTCATAAATTCTATTTCTTCCTGGTTCAGTCTTGGAAGGCTGAACTTTTCTAAGAATCTGTCCATTTCTTCCAGGTTGTCCATTTTATTGGCATATATTAGCTCATAATCGGAGAAGGCAATGGCACCCCACTCCAGCACTATTGCCTGGAAGATCCCATGGGCAGAGGAGCCTGGTAGTCTGCAGTCTATGGGATCACACAGAGTTGGACGCGACTGAAGTGACTTAGCAACAGTAGCAGCAGCTCATAATAGTCTCTTATGATTCTTTGCATTTCTGTGTTGTCTGTTTTAACTTCTTTTAATTTCTTATTTTGTTGTTTTGATTCTTATCTCATTTTTTCTTGACGAGTTGGCAAATGGTTTGTTACTTTTGTTTATCTTCTCAAAGAACAAACTTTTAGTTTTATTGATCTCTACTACTGCTTCCTGCATTTCCTTTCCATTTATTTCTGCTCTAATCTTTATGATTTCTTTCCTTCTACTAATTTTGAGGATTTTTTTTCTTCTTTCCAGTTGTCTTAGGTGTAATGTTAGGTTGTCTATTCAATGTTTTCTTGTTTCTTGAGGTAGAATTGTGTTGCTACAAACTTCCCTCTTGAACTGATTTTGCTGCATCCCATAGGTTTTGAGTTGCTATGTTTTCATTATTTGTTTCTAGGCATTTTTTTTTCACTTCCCTTTTGACTTCTTCAGTAACCTGTTCATTATTTAGACATGTATTGTTTAATATCCTTGTGTTTGTATTTTTTACAGTTTTTTCCCCCTTTAATTGATGCGTAGTCTCATAGCATTGCAGTCAGAAAAGATGCTTGATATGATTTTTATTTCTTTGAATTTACTGAGGTTAAATTTATGACCCAAGATGTGGTCTATCCTGGAGAATGTTCCATGTGCACTTGAGAAGAAAGTGTATTCTGCATTTGGGTGGAAATTTCTAACGATATTAATTAAGTCCATTTGGACTAGTGCTTCATTTAAGATTTTGTCCTTATTAATTTTCTATTTGGATTATCTGTCCATTGATATAAGTAGGGTGTTAAAATCCCATACTATTTTTGTGTTGATGTCAACTTCCCTTTTTATGTCTGTTAGTATTTGCCTTATGTTTTGAGTGCTCCTATGTTGGGTGGATAGATATTTACAATTGTTATGCATTCTTCCTGGATTGATCCCTTGATCATTATGTATTGTCCTTTTTTATGTCTTGTAATATTCTTTATTTTAAGGACTATGTTGTCTGAGATGAGATTTGCCACTCCAGCTTTCTTTTGATTTCCATTTTCATGGAATACCTTTTCCCATCCTTTTACTTTTAGTCTGTATGTGTCTCTAGGTCTGAAGTGGGTCTCTTGTAGACAACATATGTATGGGTCTTGTTTCATATTCATTCTGCCAGTCTGTGCTTTTTATTGGAGCACTTAATCCATTTATATTTTAAGTAACTACACACACACACACACACACACACACACACATATATATATATATATTCATATTGGCATTTGTTAATTGCTTTGGGATTGTTTTTGGAGGTCTTTCCTTTCTCTTGCATTTATTACCTATATAAATTCCTTTAATATTTGTTGTAAAGCTGGTTTGGTGGTGCTAAATTCTCGTAAATTTTGCTTGTCTGTAGAGCTTTTGTTTTCTCTATTAATTTTGAGTGGGATCCTTGTCGAGGAGAGTAGTCTTGGTTGCAGATTTTTTTTCTTTCAGAACTTTAAATATATCCTAAAATTCCCTTCTGTCCTATAGAGTTTCTGCTGAAAGATCTGCTGTCAATTGTATGCATTTTCCTTTATATGTTACTTCTCGCTTTCCCCTTGCTGCTTTTAACATTCTTTCTTTGGGTTTACTCTCTGTATGTGTCTCAGTGTATTAGTATGTGTCTCAATGTATTTCTCCTTGGGTTTATCCTTTGCAGGGCCCTTTGTGCTTCTTGAACTTGACTGACTATTTCCTTTCCCATGCTGGGGAAGTTTTCAACTATAATCTCTTCAAAATTTTTTGCAGTGTCTTTGTTTTTCTCTTCTTCCTCTGTTACCCATATAATTCAAATCCTGGTGTATTTAATGTTGTCCAAGAGGTCTCTAAGGCTGTCCATAATTCTTTTCATTCTTTTTCTTTTATTCTGCACTTCAGCAGTTATTCCCACCATTCTATTCTCCAGTTCACTTAACCGTCCTTCTGTTTTCATTAATCTGCTATTGGTTCAGTCCAGAGCATTTTTAATTTCACTAATTGAGTTATTCATCACTGTTTGTTTAATCTTTATCTTTTCTATGTTCTTTGTAATTGTGTTAATCGTGTTGATTGCTTCTTGGATTTTCTCCATTCTATTTTCAAAGTTATGGACATCTTTACTGTCATTATTCTGAATTGTTTTTCAGGTAGTTTTCCTATTCCCTCTTTGTTTACTTGGCCTTGTGTGCTTCTAGTTTGTTACTTCATTTGTGCAATACTTCTCTGCCTTTTCTTTTTCTTTTTTAATATTGTGTTTGGGATCTCCTTCTCTCAGTCTTTGAGGCTGAATTCGATTTTTTTTTTAAAATTTCTTCTCGGTGGGTAGTGTTGATCCAGTGGTTTGTGTAGACTTCTATTGGGTGTGATTTGTGCTTGTGTTCTGGTGGGAGGAGGTACTTTGCCTGTGGTGGTCAGGGCTGTATGAGGTGGTAGTCCTGTTTGCTGATGATTGGGTTTGTTTGTTGTTAGGGTGAGGTGTCCTGCACTGGGTGCTGTTGGAAGTTGGGTGATGCCAGGTCTTGTATACAAGTGGAGGCCTTTGTGGGAGTTCTTACTAGTTAATACATCCTGGGCTTAGAAGTTTTCTGGCATTCTAGACTCTTGTTGTTAGTGCTCCCATTCCAAAGGTTCAGGGCCCAATCCCTTGGCAGGGAACTGAGATTCCACAGGTGGTCTCTTATGGCATTAAAGGGGACTAAAACATACACACTAAAGCAAGAAACAAAATGCAAACCCCACACAAGTGGCAAATAGAAGATCAGGCAAATATTAGCAAAGGTAATGGAATATATACACACACATACAGCAAAAAATAAATAAATAAATAAAGTAGAAGAGATTGACTCCATGAGCAAAAGAAAGCAAAAATGATATCAACCAGTTGAAAATGAAACTAACTAAAACATAAACTGAAAAACAAAAACAAAACAATATGCCAACTGGGGAACAAAGCAATGACAGCAAGAAAGACTAACAAACATGGTGAGAAAAAGAGAGAAAAGGAAGAAAGAAGAAAGAATAGAAAAACAAAGTCAAATAGAGGTAGATAAAGGAGGTTTCTATATATTAAAGAATAACTGGAGCCTACTATACAGAGTGAAGTAAGCCAGAAAGAAAAACACCAATATAGTATACTAACGCATATATATGGAATTTAGAAAGATGGTAACAATAACCCTGTATGTTAGTGAGACAGCAAAAGAGACACAGATGGTCTTGTAGACTCTGGGAGAGGGCCAGGGTGGGATGATTTGGGAGGATGGCATTGAAACATGTATATTATCATGTATGAAATGAATTGCCAGTCCAGGTTTGATGCATGATACAGGCTCGGGGCTGGTGCACTGGGATGATGCAGAGGGATGGGGTGGAAGGGAGGTGGGAGGGGGGCTCAGGATGGGGAACACATGTACACCCATGGCTGATTCATGTCAATGTATAGCAAAACAAATATAATATTGTAAAGTAGTTAGCCTCCAATAAAATAAATAAATTAAAAAAGAATACGACAGGAAAAGAACTAGAAAAGCAAACTAACATATGTAGAAAAATAATAACAAATTAATTTTTTTGATTAAAAAAGGAGAAAAGGAGGGGACCTCAAAACCACAAAAGGCCAATGTAGAGGCAGATGTATTTAAAAGAAATAAAAATTGTGATTAACAACAACAACAAAAATACTCAAAAGTGTAAATAGACTTATTAGTACTAATAAAGTCAGCAACTACAGCAGCAGAGGGAAAAAAAGGAAAAAAGAAAAAAAAATCAGATCCAGCTACAGAATAAGGTAAAATATAAGAATAATAAATGTTTTTCTTGGATCTCAGCTGTCAGTATCTTTTCCCTCTGAATCACAGTCTATTTCACCCTCCTAGGAGGCCCTTCAATACTGGGCTGGTATCTGGATCTTTTGAGGGGGCAGATCTGACTCCAATCTGGTCCTACTCCTGTGTGTTCTTGCCTCTATTATCTGCATTTGCCCGTGCTAGTGCATTTTCTTTTGTGAGACCTCTCACTGTCTTTTTATATATTCCATAGATTCAAACACTGCCTAGTTGATTGTGTGGATTTAATCTGCAGCTTGTACCACTGATGGGAAGGTTTTGGGTTCTCTTTTTTGGCCACATTGTGCCTGGGTTTCAATTGTGGTTTTATTTCCACCTCTGTGTATGAGTCATCCCCAGGGGTTTACTTCTCAGGCTGCCTTGGAGGCCTTGGGTCTAGCCTAGGGAAACCTGGTGGGGAGATGGTATGGCTGCTTGGATTGCAGGGGCCCTGGCAGTACTAGGTACTCAGGGGACCTGGCAGCTGGAAATCGGCAGCTAGCAGGGGATATGGTGCTCTTGGGGCCTTTTCTAGCCTCTAGCTGCTCTGACCCAGTTGGGATCACACTTGAGGTGACAAGGAGAACTTGGCTCATGGGTACCCTGGCAATGCCAGATACACAGGGGGTGCTGGTGGCAATTGTCACAGGAGGTATGGCACTATTAGCTTCTAGCTTCTGGCAGTTCTGCCCCAGTGAGGATTTAGCATGGAGGTGGCACAGCTGCTTGGATCGTGGGAGCTCTGATGGTGCCGAGTGTACAGGGACACCAACCGCCTCAGTCTCAGGAGCTATGATCCTTGTTGTTCAGTTGGCTCAGTTGTGTCCAACTCTTTCTGACCCCAAGGACTGCAGCACATCAGGCTTCCCTGTCCTCTTCTATCTCCTAAAGTTTGCTCAAACTGATACCCATTGAGTCAGTGATGCCATATAACTATCTCATCCTCTGTCATCCCCTTCTCCTCCTGTCCTCAATCTTTCCCAGCATCAGGGTCTTTTCCAATAAGTCAGCTCTTCCCATCAGATGGCCAACGTATTAGAGTTTCAGCTTCAACATCAGTCCTTCCATGAATATTCAGAACTGATTTCCTTTAGGATGGACTGGTTTGATCTCCTTGGAGTCCAAGGGACTCTCAAGAGTCTTCTCCAACACCACAGTTCAAAAGCATTTATTCTTTGGTGCTCAGCCTTCTTTAGGGTCCAACTCTTACATCCATACTTTACTACTGGAGAAACCATAGTTTTGATTATATGGACCTTTATTGGCAAAGTAATGCCTCTGCTTTTTAATATGCTGTATAGGTTGGTCATAGTTTTTTTTCCCAAGAAACAAAAGTCTTTTTAATTTCATGGCTGCAGTCACCATCTGCAGTGACGTTGGAGAGTCTTTTCTTAGCCTCTGACAGCTGGCAATCAGAGGGCCCTCTCTGTTGCTTGGTCTGTTCAAGCACTTACAGGACTCCTCAGTTGGGGTCCTTTTCTGTTTCTTGTTGCATCAGGCACTTAAATGGTCGACCTCTCTGGGGTCTTTCAGCTGTCTAGTGCTGGTCTCTATGGAGAGAGAGGCTATAGCGATGGCTCCAACCCCTATTTGTGACTCAGCAGTATCCCCTTACTTCCATGTTTGTCTGGTTTTCCTTTACAAGCACTTCCCACTGTGAATTCCTCCCTCAGGTCCCCTAGGGCTGTCTCCCCACAGTCAGATCTTTCCCTAGGATTGCTCTCCAGTCTCTATGCCCCAGCTCCCAGCCACTGCACTCTCTAGAGGACTTGCATCCCTGTCCAAGGTACACGTGGCTGCAACAAGATTGCTTGTATGATTCTCGTTCCATTCAGAATGTCCCAGGTTAGCTGTTTCACTCTCTAGTACCCTCAAATGCTTCACTTCTGTCCTAAAGAATTGTCCCCTGTGAGGATCTGACCCCAGCTTCATTTGTCCCATCCCCAGTTGCAGATCCAGTCCTACTCACTCCCCTCTTTTTCACCCTCCTTTCTTTGGCCTACCAAGTTTTGTGTGGTTCTATATATTCTTTTCCAGTGGTCAGGTACTCCTGCCTGTCCTCAGCTGGAGTTCTGCAAGATCTTCTGTTTCTGGAGGTGCTTCCTGATGTATACATAGAGAGAGAGGCACTCCATGGCCGCCTACTCCTTGCTGTCTTGGATCTTAGTTGTTGGTGTTTTTATATTGAGCTGCATGAAATTGTATATATTGAAGATTAATCTCTCATTGGTTGCTTCTTTTGCAAATATTTTCTCCCATTATGTGGACTGTTGTTTTCAGTTTCCTTTGCTGTGCAAATCTTTTGTGATGAATTAGGTCCCATTTGTTTATTTTTGCTTTAAATTTCATTGCTCTTGGAGAGAGATTGAAAAAGAACTTGCAGAGAATGTTCTGCCTATCTTTTCCTCTAAGAGTTTTATTGTATCTGGCCTTACATTAATGTCTTTAATCCCCATTTGAGTTAATTTTTGTGTACAGTGTTAGAGAATATTCTAATTTCATTCTTTTACATGTAGCTGTCCAGTTTTCTCAGCACTATTTATTAAAGAGGATGTCTTTTCTCTATTGTATAGTCTTGCTTCCTTTGTTGTAGATTAAGTGACCGTAGGTATGTGGGTTTATCTCTGGACTTCCTACTCTGTTCCACTGTATTTGTGCCAGTACCACACATTCTTGATGACTATAGCCTTGTAGTATATCTTGAAGTCAAGGAGCCTTATTCTTCCAAATTCATTTTTCTTTCTCCAGATTACTTTGGCTATTCAGGGTCTTTTGTGTTTCCTTACCAATTGTAAAATTTTTTGTTTTAATCCTGTGAAAAAATCCCATTGGTAACTTAACAGGGATTGCACTGAATCTGTAGATTGCTTTGGATAGTATAGTCATTTTCACAACTTGATTTTTCTAATCTAAGAACGTGATATATCGCTCCATCTGTTTGTGGTAGCTTTGATTTCTTTCATCAGCATCTTTTAGTTTTCTGAGTACTGGAAATCCTCCTTACATAGGATTATTCCTAGGTATTTTATTCTTTTGGTGAGATGGCAAATAGGATTGTTTCCTTAATTTCTCTTTCTAATCTTTCATTGTTAGTGTATAGGAATGCAAACAATTTCTGTGTATTAATTTTGTAGCTTATAAGTTTACCAAATTTATTGATGAGGTTTAGTTGTTTTCTGTTAGCATCTTTAGGATTTACAATGTATAATATCATGTCATCTGCACATTGTGACAGTTTTTATTCTTATTTTTCCTATTTGAATCCCTTTTATTTCCTTTTCTCCTCTGATATCTCCATCACTTGATGGACATTTGGCTTGTTTCCAGTTTTTGGCTATTATAAATAATGGTGTTATGTACATTCATGTACAAGTCTTTTAGTGGATATTTTTCTCAGGTTGGTTATGATCTAAGAATATAATTACTGGAATATATGGTGTGTTTAGGTTTAATATTTAAAAACTGCCTTACTGCTTTTTCAAAGTGGCTGTATTGTATACATTTCCACCAGCAAAGCTCAAGAATACTGGTTTCTTGGTTTCAGGTGACATTGTTGGCCTTTTTGGTTACATTAATCCTGCTTGATGTATAATTGCACCTAATTATGGTTTTTCAAAATACTTATTCAAATGTGTATTTTTAAATGGAGTTGTTTATATTAGTGTTGAGATGAAGGTCATGTTTCTATACTATGAATATAAATTCTTTATCTGATATATGATTTGATAATATTTTATTCCATGGTGTGGTTTGCCCTTTAATTTTTGAATGGGGCCTTTTAATGAACAAGAGTTTTTCATTTTTATGAAATGTAATTTAACACTTTTAGTCTTAGGGATTTTGCTTCTGTTTTTTTCTCTAACCAATCTTTGCCTGACTTCAGGTATCAATAATTTTTTGTGCTTTCTTTTAAGTTATTTTATAGTTTTAGGCTTTTCATTAAGGTCTGTGCTCCATTTTAAGTTAATTATGGTATAAAAGATGAAGTAAGTGTTTTTTTTTTTCATTTTTCTTTTAACATATGAAATTTCAATTGTTCCAGCAGCATTTGTTGAAAAAAGATTCTACAGTTTGTGCTCTTATGCTTTTGCACTTTTGCT
>SJYC01029605.1:0-10519 GCA_006408675.1 Madoqua kirkii | reverse complement strand
ATTTAAATTAACAGAGAATTCCTGCGTCGTCTGGGTCTGAGTATGTGACTACATTTTAGCCCAAATGTCCTGAGAATCCAACATCTAGAGTCTTGCTTTCCAAAAAGAAGAAGCAGAATTGCAGCTTTAACCAAGGGCCCTGCGTGGCATGGCTGGCAGAAAACACGTTTCTCCTCCCCAGGCAGTCCCCATCCCACTACAGGGACAGTGTGTCACTCTGCCCCATTACTCAGCCTGCTTGAAAAGCTTGGATATAAAGAGATTGTGTTTTAGGGTGTGACCTCCATCCACCAGGCCGATTCCCCAGCCCACTCCCAAGTCGCTGCTATGGTAGTTTCTACTGCGGCAAAGGCAAGCCGAAGTACTGAAGACTGTGCTTCTAGAACTGGAGTGTTCCGAGGACTTGCTCCTACAATATCTATTCCTGCAGAATCAGGAACGAAGGAAAAGGAATTGCCACCTAATCCCAAGAAGCAAAGTCCACCAAAAGAGCACTCACCAGCCACTGCCTCTACTGAGGTGTTTGAGAAAGCAGCTTTAAGAGTCTCCAGCATCATGATTATGGCACATACACCTTCTTAGCCCCTTCATGGATCACAGCCCTGTGGTGGTGAAGGGGCTTGTGTAACTCAGCGAAGGTGTGAGTCATGCCACAGGGGGCCACCCAGGAGAGACAGGACACGGTGAAGGGTTCTGACAAAACTGGTCCAGTGGAGGAGGAAATGGTAACTCCTCCCAGGATTCTTGCCACGAGGATCCCATGAACGGTATGCAAGGCAAAAAGATATGATACCAGATGAGCGCCCCTCCCCACCCCACCCCCAGATCAGAAGGTGTCCAATATGATACTGGGCAAGAGCAGGACGAGCAGAGGCCAATTACTAAGAGCTCCAGAAAGAATGAAGACGCTGGGCCAAAGTGGAAATGAGGCTCAGGCGTGGATGTGTCTGGAGGCAAACGGAAAGCTAGGGCAGAGAGTGTCATTTTCAGGGCAAGAGGCCCAGGGTGTGAACCAGTCAACGCCAGACCCTGAACAGGCTGCAGAGGTTTCTCCACAGGAGAGTGACCTTTGGCTGAGGATTCAGGGCCTTGGATTCTGACAGGGCACCTTCTGTTTCTCCAGGTCTCAGGGGGCCTGAGCCAGGCTAGAGTCCAGCTGAGTGGCCACACCAGCTGTGGGGGCCCTGAGCCCCACCAGTCTGGCATGAACTCGGCTGGTTTGAAGTTTCTCGGCACTGGCCTCACACTGTTCCCGGGTTGGATGCCCTGTGGTAAGCACACACATATCATATGCAGCCTGGCACAGGATGAACTCCAGACAAGCATGACTGTTCCTGGAGTCTTAGTGCAAAGATGAGCTCCAGGACCCTATTTGGAAACCACCTCCCACCTCAGTATCACTTGCTCCTGGCATCACAGGGAGTGTTCGTGGGCACCTATGCTGCCATGACAGTCTGTTGAGGTTGCAGAGAATCTCATTTGTCACAGAAAGAGGTAAAACATCCTCAGGGGTGCTGCCGCATCACATCCGGCTGGGTGACCTCGGAGCCACCTCGCTCCCTCTCCATTGGCTGGAAGTTTTACTTTTGTTTTTGGTTGAAGGATTCATTAACAAAAGAAACCACCTGTCACACAATAAACAATTTCAATATTTACTAGAATATTCTTTGGCTTAATTTCGATACTAGGCATTAAAAGAATAGAAATAGAAACAATAGAGAAAAGTAACAATACATATATCACCACATGGGGCTGACCAACATCCAGACTTACACAGAGCTGGAAAGTCCCCCGACCACAGCCATATAGAGTCCCTACTAGGAAAAGGTTGGCATCAAGCAGCTGAGACTTCAAATTGCAGTTTCAGAGGCTCCTGCTTATAATCCGAATGTGCCAGGTGATATCACCATCCATGGGTGTGCAAAATGCAGCTCTGGTTTTCCTTTAACTTTTACAATGTTGTTTGTTTCACCTTGTGACTCACCAGATTTTCCAGACCCCAAGGAGTTGGAACTCCAGGGCCTCAAGAAAATCCAAACCCCATTCCCTTTCTTATCCAAAGTGCCACTTGACTTGCTGGTAACCATTTGTGTGTTTGCAAGCAGGCACATAGTCCTGGCAAGATCAGAAGTCAGTCAGAGGCCTTCTCTCCAGCCACTGAAACCTGAATAAGACTTCTTCCATTTTAGTTTCCTAACACCGCGCCCTGTCCCTTTGCTGTCGAACCCAGCTCAGTGACATAGCACCCCCATCCCCGCACCCCACTCACGGGCTTCTGCATGGCCTGGGTTTCCATCTGCAGGGGAAGGCTGGATGGGCCGCCCCTTTGTCCTTCATGATGCTTCTCTGTGTCTCTGCTTCACCCAGACTGTGGACATAGGCTATAGACCGGGTGGGAATGTCCCCGCCGTGTGTTTTTTATTTCCATAGTAGTTCGTGTCCATTTTAGAAGGCTTGGAAAATGCAGATAAGCAGAAAACCCTTCCCCAAATTGGCCTTGGCCAGCATCTGGTTCTCAGTCCTCTAAGTCTGTGGTTCCTGCCTTGGGGTCCAGCCCTCTGCAGCTCAAGGACCTGGGGCTATTAGTCAAGTCTTCTATTGTCTTTAATTCACTAGACCTGCCTAAGGCAGGAGGGGTCTAGGAACCAAGGGACCTGCTCCACGGGCCCTGGGAACACACCTAACACCAGGGGCACAGGCACGCACACTCAGACACTGCACACCCGCACTCACACACATGACCAGCTCACACTCACAGCAGGTCTGTGGGGCTGGGTGGCAGCAGAACTGGACTGGGGATGGCTTCCACATGCCCCCAAGCCCCAGACAGGGCTCTGCCGGGAGAGAGCAAAGAACCCTGAGGGTGCAGCATCCTGATTCCCCAGACCAGAGAACAGAGGCCAGATAGAGCAGAGTCGGGAGTTCTCGGACGTTTTCAAGGACAGGCTCTTAGTTTCGGTTCTGATGAGAGTCAGGCTGGCACTGGGCTGGGGCTCCTTTCTGGAGGCTGCGGTTTGGGGTGGGCACACACAGGCCATGCAGCCTGAAGTCACCCTCGAGGGATGCCATTGGCAAACAGGAAGTCAGCACCAGAGGTGCAGGCCTGGGAGCGGATGCTGCCACCCCAAGCCTGCTCCCCAGTGTCGGGGTCCCCAGGAACCCGAGGGGCCTGCCACAGGCCAGTGGGGCAGCTCAAGGGTTCCTGGAAGCCCCCAGCTTCCAAATCCTTCCACCACCCAAAGATTTATGAGTGTGATTCAGTCTTGTGTTTACATGCTGGTTTTGTCTAGTTGTGGGTCTTTAAACAAAAGTGCAACGCACAGCAGGAACGGGGGCATAAAGTAGGAGGCGTGGCTATGCCTCCGTGGGGCAGTTTGTGTGCCTGTCCATGTCCCCTCAGGGCACAGCCCCCTCATATCCCTCAGAGAGTCCTCTCACGGTTCCTCATGTTCCGCACACGGCTGTCCCCTTGATATTCTCCTCACGGCATCTCCTCAGGGTGTTCCCTCCTGGCTTCCCCAGATGATGTTTCTTTCCTCGCGGGGTCTCCTCCTCCTTCTCCCCTCGTGGCGTCCCCGATCCTGTCCCCTCGTAGTGTACCCAGTGGTTTCCCCCATGGCATCTCCTCACGGGGTTCCCTTCCTGGCTGCCCTCATGGTGTCCTCTCGTGACATCCCCGGCTGATGTTTCCCTCATGGTGCCTCCTTTTGGCATCCTCTCTTGCTCGTCCCTTTGGAGTGTCTCCTCTTTGGGTCCCCTCAGGCATCCCACATCGTGTGCAGCAGCGGGGGCCGTGGCAGTGACGAGAGCTGCCCTCATGCGTCCCGCGGTTCCTCCAGTGCAGGCGGGTCTCCAGCCCACGGGCAGGGCAGTCATGGAGTGGAAGCTGAGTGCATGTGACCTGCGCCCGCGTCAAATGTCTGAAGCTCCCAGACAAGCTTGGGTTTTCTCTGACTTCAAAACAAATTAAACTGAAATAAATCTTAGAGATGGTTATTAACTGACAAATATGTTATTTATTCAAGCACCTTAGCCATTCACTCAGATGAGAGACAGTGATGAGCCCAGTCTCCATGAGGGCAGGCTGCCAGGCACTGAGGTTGCATTGCTATAGTTTGCCCAGAACGTTTAATCCTCAGCATTTTCTCCTAGCCTCCTACAATGTGTGTTTTGAAGGAGTTGCTATTTTTTCAGGGTGGTCAG
Source organism: Madoqua kirkii (assembly GCA_006408675.1). Taxonomy (NCBI): domain Eukaryota; kingdom Metazoa; phylum Chordata; class Mammalia; order Artiodactyla; family Bovidae; genus Madoqua; species Madoqua kirkii. The sequence goes on along the minus strand of SJYC01029605.1, from coordinate 6,316 downwards.
AGAAAAAAGAAAGTCTACCAGAAGCAGCCCAGGTTTATGCCTTTGGTGTCTGGTGTGTTTGAGTGAAGGTCTGTGGCTGACGGGTTCCGTGTCCGCGGGGCCACCTCTCCATTTCTCAGGTGGGGCCAGGGTGGGAGGTTTCACCGGAACAGCATCACTCAGGCCTTTAGGATCAGAGACTCCTTAATCCGTGCACCCCAGAGCATGAATCCTAAGTCCCCTCAGTGGCCTGGTAGGCAGAGGTGGGGTAGCTGGGCCCAGGTCACAGGACTCAGGCCCCCTCTGTGCCTCACGGGAACCAAGGGAAGCCCAGCCAGGCTTATAGAGCAGCATCCGTCCCTGCAGGTGGTGGCAGGGGGACACACGGAGACCTGAAACCAGGGTAGAAGGTGGGCCTCCCCCACCCTCTGCGCACTGGGGAAGCAGCGGGCGCGAGTCAGAGGGAATCTGAGCAGAGGCGTGCTGCTGCCTTCCTTCTTTGGGAACCTTCCAGCAGGGGAGCCTGTGGCCCCAACTCCAAAGGCACCCCAATTTCTGCATGTCTCTAGGCAGCAGGGTGGGAGCACTGACAGGGCCACGCCCAGGGGCACACTGGGTTGGTGGCAGAGGTAACGGCCTGACTCTTGCTGGAAGGGACAAGACTGAGCTTTCTGCCAGTGCTGGGAGCAGGGAGCCATGGATGGCAAGCAGCTCTCAGGGACAGTGCTGACAGGCGCCCAGTCCCTTCCGCCCCCTCACTTGCCACCCACACCCAGCCTGCGGTGACCCTGCCTGCCTGAGGCACCCATGAGACAAGGGGCATGAACCCACAGCCACTCTCTTCCCACATGGGGAGATGGGCACGGTTTCCATGAGCTGGGAGGGCAGGTTGTGAAACCAGAACCCTTTGCAAGAACAGGTGGCTTTTAGCCATGATGGGGAGATGGACATTCTGATATATCTGGTATCAGCTGCTAGCTGCCCACATAAACTATATGAATGAAAAAAAACACCAATATTGCTACATTCCAGGGAAATGAATGAGATAAACCCAGCTGGTCTGTGTGGCCATGGCATGTGGCTCGGAACCCCAAACACTGGAGGCCGATCAGCCAGATGCAAAGGCGTTTTTGAAGGTTACTCTGTGGCTTCCCTGGAGGCTCAGATGGTAAAAAATCCATCTGACAGAAACTTCCCTCCCAGTTATAGGTATTTGTGTCCCTTTCCCCTGATGCTGCAGTGGGCCCCGTATCTCAGTCTCTGGGCCTCTCAGCATTCTTCCTCTCCAGGCCCAAGACCTCATTCATTGCTAATGGCTACCGGGGCTGTTGTGGAGAGGTCAGTCCTTCCCAGCCTCTGGTGTTGTAGGGAGGCCAGAACAATGGTGACCATGTGGGCCTAATCCGTAGTTTTTCGACCCTGGGTTGAGGGGCTGGAAATGGGCAGCTCTCCCAGGGCTGAGGCTCCCAAAGCAGCCAGGCTATCCCCAGCCGTTCTGGGCCCACTGGTGCTGGCATCCCATCCTTGGGTGGAGGACTGTGGCCTAGAGGCTGAGTCCCCCTCCTCTGCCTTCCTCTTGGCCCAGGGTGAATAAAAGAGGATGGTGAATCTCCTCTTAAGCAGGACTGAGTCTGGGGTGTCTGTGGGTCTTTGGATCTTAACGTAGTTACATCAATCAGGCATCTGTAGGGCACGGCCCAGAGTGTTCTTCAGGCTGAGCACCCACTGACCCTGAACTGGGTGTGCCCTCGTGTTGAGCCCAGGGCTGACCCCACCCCCACAGCCATGTGGTATGAGGCAGGGCTGGAAAGTTCCACTGTGGGGTAGAGGCTTGGGGTGGACTCAGCTCTGAGGGTCAAGAGAAGACACCCGCAGCAGGCTCTCGGGGAAGCTTCAGGATGTGGGGCTGAGGTGGGTCTTTGACCTGGGATCTGTGCTGCCCTGCAAGGATCTGGGCCTCATCGCACCTGCTGTATATGAATAGCCATCCACTTTCGGTGTCTAGATGCTGTGTGTAGGTGGTTTGAGCTGGAACACAAGGTGGACACCATCTCCTGGAAACATCCTATCCACTGGGCCCTGGTGGTTTCCCTATGTGGTCTGACAATCAGGCCTCAGACACTCCCAAGGCCTGGAACAGCGTCGCATGTGATATGAAGCTGGGTGCAAATGTGTAACCACAGTGATCCAGACCCCGCCTCCCTCCAATCGGCTTGGGTGTCAGGCGACCTCAGTCTGGCCAAGAGCATCTCTGAGGTCTGGTTAAGAGGAAAGTGACCTGATGGATGATACATTTAGTTGATTTCATAGGTCTATTGACGGGTGTGCCAGTGGCTCTAAGATCAATGAAGTTTTTGCTATCTGGGAGAGGAATGGTGAGCTGAGGTTGAAAACGTATGTGCTTAGTCACTTCAGTCGTGTCTGAGTCTTTGTGACCCCATGGACTCACCAGGTTCCTCTGTCCATCGGATTCTCCAGGTAAGAATACTGGAGTGGGTTTCCATGCTCTCCTCCAGGGGTTTTCCTGACCCAGGGATCGAACCCACATCTCCTGTGACTCTTGCGTTGCACGCAGGTTCTTTAAAGCTGAGCCACTAGGGAAGCCCAAGGGTGAATGGTACTCCCCCAAATTCATATCCACCCGGACCTGTGAATGGAACGTTATTGGGAGACAGGGTCTTTGCAGATGTAGTCAAGACAAAACCATCCTCTCTGGTCTTAATCCCAATATGACTGATGTCCTTATAAGGAGAGACAATTTTGGATACTGGAGGAAGGCCATGTGGTCACAGGGGCAGAGAGCGTAGCGATGCAGCCACAAGCCCAGGAAGCACACAGCGCCAGCGCCCCCAGGAGCTGGAAGAAGCCTGGGGCAGATTCTCCCTCCCTCCCTCCTTCCTGGGGCAGGTTCTCCCAGGAAGAACCAACCCTACATTGGTTTTGAACTTCTAGCCTCTAGAACAGTGAAAAAATTAATTGCTGTTGTTTTAAACCCCTAAATTTGCAATTCATTCTGGCCTCTAGGTACAGATTTCATCCCTCCACGCCCCCTGCTCTGGGCAGACTCTCTGGCTTCATGAAAGGAAGGTGTGAGATGTGCTGATAAAGGGGTGAACGACAGGGACCCGTGTCCTTCGGTGCCTGGCAGCATCAGGTGAAGTGTATAAGCTATGAGATTGTTGGCAGAGGCCGTGGCACTCGTCCATGCTGCTCACACACATTTCACTTCCAGGACTATTCTCCACGATGCAGTCAGGCAAAATTATAACCGCACCCTCCCGCCCCACGCTGCTAGCCATCTTTCTTTTTGTGTGAGACTTGAAAAATAGAATTTTCTGAAATTCCCGAGTTTACTGTAGAGAGCCAAGACACTTGTTTCACATCCAGAGCCGGCCAAGCACATCCTGGTCCATCATAAGCGTCTTGTTCCAGCCAGGCTTGTGCTTTCATAAGAATGATGTATCTCTGTGCTCTTTGGTGGTCATCTGAAGAGGCCATCGGAGAGGAGACAGTGAAATTATGCAGCCAAAAAAAGAAAAGAATGGTCTGCGGTGTCACTTAATTTTAAAATATTGTTACTTCCTGGATATTTTGGATGCTTTATAAAATTTGTGATTTCTTTTCTTGTTCCAAATAAGCATTTGCATCTGTCCTAGGACTTGTACTGCTGATTTTGTGTTAATTTCCTTGGAGAGCCCCCCTTGGTGTGCATGAGGTCCAGGTTGGAGTGAGCCTTCCTGCCACACTCTAGGGCGAGCCTGGGGAGGAGCTGGGGGCTGGCCACATGGCCTTCAAGTCGAGTCCCTGTCAGAGACCCTTCTAGATCATCCAGGATAACTCACAAGCTGTCTCTGCCCCCCTCAGAAGCTCAGCGCTAACTTTCCACAGGAGTGTCTAGTTAGGATAACACTGGTAGTCCCATGATCCTCCTCCTCTGCACTACTTGCACACCAGAGAGAGGAGAAAGGAGGGCAAGAATGGGCAGGGGCAGGACCAGGAGAAAGACACGGGGCCTCCGGGTGGGAATGGGGGTCAGCTTCCAGATGCCCTGGTCTTCTGGTTCACTTTCTGCTGGGACCTGATTTATGTCCAGAAACTTGGGGTATCAAGTCAGTCACCACTGCAGCCTGGGGGCTGGGTGTGGTCGTAGGGAAAGGCGCAGGGCAGGTGCCCAGGTTGTGGCTGTCCGAGGGGCTCACGAGTCTCCTTCCTGTGGGAGCAAGGGCTGGAGAGCACTCAGCTGGGCCACCATCCAGTATGTAGGAGCACCAGGGTCCTGGTGAGAAGCCCCCAGGGCAATGGGAGACCCATGCCTGGACCCTGAGCCCGAGGGCTTGGAGGTCCTTGAAAAGGAGACAGACTCTGGGCAACCAGGAAGACGAAGACAGTTCTCTGTCCTGGCAGCCTTGGGCTAGAGGGCCAAGCATCCAATGATGGACCAAAGCCACACATGCGTGTGCCGAGTGTGTGTGCATGACTCACCCAAGCCCAGGCAGCCCTAAGAGATTTCCTCCCTGGAGAGCCCCTCCTCTGGACACTCCTGTGCTGATGGTTTGGGGTCCTGGTGGGATTTGGGGTGGTGGCGGATTAGGTTTGCTGGACTGACCTCCCCTGGCAGGGGCTGTCTACCTACCTACAGACACTTCTTTCGTGATGGGTATCTATTTCAGGCACAGAATCTTGTCAAAGTTCCAGAGGATCCTAACAAAATTGTTGGCAGGAAGCAATAAAAGCATCAGGCTAGTCAAACACGCCCCATTCCAACCTCGTCCTGCCTTTGTGCATCACTAGCACTCCCTGGGGCCCGCACGTGCCAGCACCAGTGCCAAAGGCAGAGGGTGAGACGGACGAGAGGCCCGCGGCCTGGAGATGACTCCAGAGATGGACGAGCAGACCTGTGGCGGGACACACAGCACCTGGTGGGAAAGGGGTGCAAATCCTCAGGGGCCACAGGAGTAAAGGACTGAGGAGGTGAGACAGGCTCAGGTGGCATATCTGGGAACAGGGTTGCAAGCAGAGGCATCAGCACATGCATGGTCCCGAAAGCCAGAGAGTGCCTGGGGTTTCTGAGGGCCTACAAGAGTGCCAGTGTGGCTGAAGAGAGGCAAAGAGGGGCTGGGGGGAAGGATCTCTAGGGCACTGGAAGGATTCAGAGCTAAACTTCCTTTAGATAAATCCTTGAACATACAGATAAGCAACAAGTCGAAAATTAAAATTGATCAAAACCTAGACACAGTATTTCTTTCTAGGCTTCCCGCCTTGGGTGTGCAGGGGCTGAATGACTTGATGTGAGCCCGTCCCATGGTAATAGCAATATTAGATGACCTGTGAATGACTTTCAAAGCAAAAACACCTTTGGTCTGTTTTGGGCAAAATGTAACAGATTTCCACGGCCCCCAATGCATGGCAGTCCCACGTGCCGTGCCCACAGTGTCTTAGGGGCCTGGCCCAGAGGGTGAAACAAACCCAGCATTTCTGGCATGACCTTTTCTTTAACCAAGGAGATGCAGATACAGGAGTTCTAGACCTGGACTCTGGGGACCAGCGAAGCTTTTCGGAGTCGCTACCTTCCTGTGGGGATGGTCGCCAGGTACCATGAATTGTGTCCCATCTGAGATGCTTCATGGTGAGTGAGGATTCCCAGATATCTGGCCTTCTGCGTGTATTACACTCCTTTTTTTTTTTTTTTTAATATTTATTTATTTGGCTGTGTTGGGTCTCATGGGCTCTGTACTTGTGACATGAAGGCTTAGCTGTCCCATAGCTCTTGGGAAGTGCAAGGCGAATTCTCAACCAGTGGACATTTAGGGAAGCCCTCGCTGGGACTTTTTAGCTGTAAGACTCACAGCAGCTCCTTTCAGATTTTTATTTTCTTCACTTAAAGATACATTTCTCAGCTCACTCGATGATTTGCTAGTCGGTTCCGGGGCCAGTGCACTAAGCACGGCTGAGAGGAGCTACCCCATGTCCGAGGTCAGGGCGATGGCCGGGGGAGCTATCCCGCGTCTGAGGCCAGTGGCGGCCAGGAGGAGACATCCTGTGTCTGAGATCAGGGCGGCCGCTAGGCAGAGCTACCCATATCCGAGGTCAGGGGTGGCTGGGAGGAGACACCCCACGTCCGAGGTCATGGGCGTGCGAGGTCAGGTTCGGCCAGAAGAAGCCACTTCGCGCTCAAGGCCAGAGACCGTGACCCTGAGGAGCCACCACAAACCCGAGGCCAGGGCAGCAACTGGGAGGAGCCACCCATAGCTGAGGCCAGGGCCGGCGGCAGGCAGGAACAACCTGAGGAGCAGTGGCTGTGCAGGCGCAGGAGGGCCTAGAGGAGCTATCCCACATT